>BSQZ01000050.1:2230000-2250000 GCA_033239005.1 Lamellibrachia satsuma | reverse complement strand
AATGTTCTATGCTGTGTCCAGAATAAAATTTCTAGTGGATGGCTGGCGACACATATGCATGTGTTAGTGAGTGTGTAGTATCCCCTGTGCATGAATACAAGTTATATATAGTTGTTTTGGACGCCGCTTGATTTTCCGGCGAAGAAAATGATACCATTTGAACGATTTTTGTCCAGTACTTTTATGAAAGAATAAATATTAGCACAGTTGCTTTTCAGAAGATTCATATTACAATTTTACGAACCGCTTTAAAAACCGTTAACATTGTCGACAATGGAGATAAATGGTTGTCCGTCCCATGTTTTCAGGGCGATATTTTTCGTGAGATGTGCTGGTTTCTGTCAGGGCATTATTGAGATGCTATGGTCTATGTGTATGCTGTTATCGTCGGTAACGAATTGCGTGGGCGCATGTCAGGAGCAGATGTGACGAATTCGTGTTACTATATTTGGCATGTTCGTGGTTCCATTGATGGGCGCGAGACGACGTAGTACTCACCGTAGAGTCTGCGTATCCAACGTGATGGATGGCGGCTCAACGAGGGATTTCATTTAAAGACTTTACAACGAAATATGATTCTAAATCAATCAATTGATCAATCAGCGACCGACGACTTTAATCTCCAAATGACGTTATGATCCGCATTAGTTGAGAGCGTGGTAGCGTTGTCAAAAAACGACCTTGTCGTCGAAACGAACGGACGCGGCCCGCGATGCCCCTGTCGCATCGCGGCATCCATCATCGGTCCTTTGTTTTGAAGGACCGTCCGCCAGCAACTTTATGAAGGATAATCCCTGACAAATCGTTTGAGTGGTCACCACAGGCGACCGATTACGCGACACTGTGATGATGGAGCGTCCTGTCAGTCAAACATTGACTCCGGATTAAAAACGGTAATCCGTGGTTGGTTTTTGCCAAAGAATCCCCTAGGTTTTGAATAGTCATTGTAATTATATCGGAGGCTTAGGTTTCACTTGGCTAAACATAAAATAACCGTACCGTCAGCGGGCCATCCGAGCAATCTTAGGCGTATATGGTCAAGACGATGATTCTCTCGTACGGAAGCCCAACGCTTGCGTGCACACGAACCACGCGCGCGTTAGATAAATAAATGTCATTTGCGCGATAGCTGACTAATATGATAATATCGTTGGTCGTGCTATCATTTCGAATGGCGGATGGTATTGACTGCCCGAGTGAACGCATCGAGTCTGCCGTCTCGTGCAAGCGCACGCTTAACTGTCGGCCGCCAAATCGAATAATCCGAAGCATATGCCCGCGTAAATGGGGTTGAAATATCAATTACTCGAATGCGACTTTCCGTATAACATGATTTGTGGTTCGTTTTGTGACTGCGTCGATCTGGCCAAATCGCGCGAATCTTCAGCATTGTATACGCTATGGTGAGCTTCGTGAACGAACCACTCCGTCAACAAGCGCCACCAGTCTGACAACAACAACATGGCATCTTACATAACGTGCGATGCCAACAAATTTCATTGTTTATTTATCTAGCGGGCTTATTGAAGTAGTGTAATTAGTTAGTTATTTTTATTTGTTTATGTAAACATTTCCTTCTGTAGTTATTTTGCAATATATTTCAGAATACGGTTTGTGCCCGCGTGACTTTCTCGTAATTAGCTTCCGCTACGCAGTTCGATTTCCCATCTGTCCAGTGTCTATATATCTTTGCGGGGGTAGGCAGTGTATGCAAAATCGGATTGTTTAAATAGGTTCAACTTGGAAAGATCTCTAAAAATTTACATTAATGTCCCGTCAGACGTGCGTTTTTATTACGCTGTAATGTCCTGTTAGCGGTCAGCGCAGATTCAGCTGACAGGTGGCCGAAATCAGTCACGCGGAACTAAACGCCAGCCCCGTGTCGGCCTCGCGGGGGGTCCAGTGACGCCGTCTCTGATGTGTGTCGCCATTACCCGTAGTTGTCGCTCGAGTCGTCGCTCGTTGACGCCTCTGGCTTTGTCGCGGTCGCTCTCGAATTACGCGATAATAGAAGTTTGTGTTGCCGTAACAACGCGCCGGCTGTAGCTGTCCACTCGCCGTTACTCGAGTCCAATTCGTGCAACGTTCAACAGTCATCTACTCGAGTCAAGTGCACGAACATCGACTCTGTTGACTACGCTGGCGCGTTAATGGACCTTCCTCGTCTCCGCCTCGTCCATGCAGTGACGTCTCTGTTATGCGCAGATACGGAACAATTACATCGGTTGTGGAGCGTCGCGCGTTAGACCGTTGATTGGTTTCTCGCGATGGAGTCGAAGCACGCGACCAGCCACGACGCACGACCGTCCCTTAATTTATTGGCGCAGAAGAAGATGGCACAGATACGTCGAGCGTATTACGATTGTTGCGATAGCGCTGTCATTGTGAAGACAGGTCACTCCGTGGACCTAGCGTCCGTTTAGATTGGCTGTAGAATTGGCAACAACAAGAACACATATAAACACATCTACAATTGAAAGCCCGTATATGACTATTTGTCAACCGGACTGAACATGGGTGACGTATTTGAGATTAGCTTACGTTTGATTGTCGCGAGTAAGGGGCACTGTTTCTACTTCTAACGTGCGCATTGTTGGTCGATCGAACCTCGGGTGAATTCGGCCTCCGTCCGTTCCCCGTCGCCGTAGAGCGTGCGCCAGTAATGGGCTTTTAATGGAAACTGAACGACACCTCCCACCCCCCGGGACCCGGACCGGGCACTTATCTTATTGCATTATATCACAGAGTCGTCAGGCTGTAGAATTATGCCGAAATATCGCGACCCTGGGGAAGACGGACTCGTTTAACGAGTCGATCGCTTTAAGACAATAAGAAGACAATTACATAAAAGCTCTCTTATCGGCACTTGTGTAAACGTCTAGGGCCGACGCGTTGGGAGTTCCACCGAGTCGTCGAGTAAATGTCGTCCCCTAGCATGCTGTCGCATTCCTGCCTGGGTAACGATGGTCCTGTTTAGTCAGCTCCATGTCTAACATGGGAATCTTCCGTGTTCTGTCTTTGTGCGTGCGTGCGGGCGGGCGTGCTTGCGTACGTGTGTGCATGCGTGCGAGAGAGAGCCAGAGTGTACTCGTATGTGTGCGTGCGTGCGTGCACGCGTGTGTCTAAGTTTGTGCGTGTTGCCGTACCTATATATTCGGAGGGTGCGGGTGCTTGCGTTTCTTTTAAAAACCTTAACTGTTTTATATCAGTTAGCAATAGACTAAGAAGACATTGCTTTTTGTCGAATTGACCAGTGTCAGAAGCATATATAATACAGTTATCAATCAACAAGTGGAACAGAAATACAACAATTTACAGCAAACAAATGTAACGCAATGACAGTGACGCAATGTCATCAGACAGACCGTGTACAGGTTGGCACTACGCCGTCGATTATTCCACCTCGAACAATATGACTTCTATTTCAAGGGTGCAATTATTTTTTTACATCTCGCCGATTTATCGTCGTCGACGTAGCAGGTCTTGGCGAGTCGAGTATAGAGTGGCGAGTGACCGGGGATAATCCTTATTAATCCACCGTGCGAGTGACCGGGGATAATCCTTATTAATCCACTGTGCGAGTGCGAGGGGCGGCGATTGCCCGGGGACCGGTGGCTGATTGTTGATGCTACGCCGTCTGAAGGCTAATTTCCAGTGGACCTGCGCCCCTGGAACACACGACAGACAGGCGAATTATTACGCCAAATTGGTTTTGATATGTTCGATAATGTATAGGAGCATCGTTGTATTTCGGTCGGTTGAGTCGTTATTACACAGTCAGTCTCGTTGTGGTGTCATTGCCTCGTTTTGACGTCATATTTGGTGTGATTATTATAAGAATGTTTCTAGAGTGTTCTGAATTATGACGATATATATATATATATATATATATATATATATATATATATATATATATATATATATATATATATATATATATATATATGAAATATCCGTATTCCACGTATATATATATAAATATATATATATATATATATATATATATATATATATATATATATATATATATATATATATATATATATATATATATATATGTATACGTGGAATACGGATAGTCATAATAAAAAAGTTCGGATTGGAATGCAATAATTATTCATTATCCGATGGTTCGGTTCATTATTTTTAGTTGATATTGGAGTGTTGTTTTTGAACATTTATCAAAGGGCTCATTTTTATGATTTTGTCAGGAAAAAAACACAAATAATGTAATTTTTTTCTCATAATATATGTGCATTCAAAAACATCAACATTTCAGTAAGCTGTATCGATCAGATTGATGGCGCTGCGTAGGAGAGTGAACCGCTTCACACTGTCTTTGTTGTCAAACAACTGTAAATCCAGCGTCGAGTGGAGTTCCAACAACCCTATTAACGTATAAATACAGCGCCATTTGGCGTCGGCGATAAACGTCGCACCGAGCCGAGAATTAATTAGCTGGTCCATCGCCGCTAGGACGTGCGTAATGGCCGCCTCGTCGACGCGGCGCACGGCCCTACGGCGTCACGTCCGCTGTGGCGCTGTCGCCGGAAACTGACGTTCACGTCTCGTTACCGTCTCTGTTTGCCGCCGATTTCCGGCAATTCAGGAAATAGCTGTCGGATCATCGTCACGCCCTCTGTCGGCTTCAAGCGCCGAGTCAACGACAAAACGTTTGGACTACGAAGCCGTAGGTCCGAGGATGCTGTTTTAACCCGGCTTAATTTATTTTATCGTTTCTGGTTACATCCATATTTTCTCGGTTTAGTTTGCGTTTAATGTTACCCAAACCAGCCGTTTAAATGCTAACACAAGATAAGACATACAGTATATATCCGATATTAAAAATGGAAACCATTAACGCAGCGACCTGTTTCGAGAATGGGGAATAGTAGCTCGCTCGCTTTGACGCCGTTGTTCGAGCCAGCACACGACCGCGTTAAGTTATTACTACGAAAGCCAGCCGAGTAGCAGGTGAACAACATAATTGCCCTATGCATACTAAAACATTGTCGCCATCGGCAGATTCAATTTGTAGGCCGTCGAGCGATATTGTCGTACACAGCGCGGCGTTACTGACTGCAGAGTCCGGGCAATCAGCCGCTTACAGTCAGTCGAGTGTCGCCGGCGCGATCAATGAGTCAGACCGTGCGTTAAGCTGCCGACTCGATTCAAGTTAGTTGATCGTAGGAGTCGTTGATACAGCCAGCGAGTCAGTTGCGAAGGATGTACACGTCACGTTACTGGTCATGTGGCCGTTAGTTATCATTACGCCTTTCTGACAATCGCTGGTCAATGTAATAATATTAATTTGGTGATGCATATGTTTTTATTTCGCTTAAAAACGTAGTAGGGATGTCGACGACATAAATTTAAGTCATCGAAATGATCATCTTAATATTGTATGCCTTTATGAAAGGAGCGTGTCCACATTTCTAAAAACAAAGTTTGCACAGTTATATGGATACAGCTGCACGTGTACAAAAACAACGGTGTAAATAAAGTATGTCATATTTTTTTATTTACACATTTTAAATAATTAGTAACCTGCATGCCCCTAACGCGGCTTTTAGCGTACATATCTTAATATACACCGGTGTAAATAAAGTATGTCATATTTTGCTTATTTCTATATTTTAAATAACTAGTAACGTGCATGCCCCTAACGCAGCTTTTAGCGTACATCTCTCAATATATCAACGATCTGTTCAAGCCGCCACTCGTTACGATTTACTCAGAATATTGTCTTAGCGCCGGTTTTCATATAACGCTATATCCCCGCGAAGATCATAACACAAACCTGAATATTCCCTTGTGTGGCGATTCTTGCCCGCGATGCTTTAGTCGGTTTGTATGGCCTACCGTCGATTCCAGTCTCCACGTATACAACAATCAATAGCAGTCAGGCTGCCGGGGAGGATTTGGGAGGCTATTGTGTCGGGCGTGGCGGCCCGGCGACCGGGCAGATATAAATTGAGCGTTACGGTATGATCTAATCAAGATAAAGAAACGCGGGGTTCAATAAAGGCGAATTAGCCGACTTTCACTCATCCGGAATAGATTCGCGCGCCACAAGTCCCCACCAGAATGACAGGCCAGACGACCTTTTAACGAGAAAAAAATCTGTTTAACGGTTCATATTGGTTCGTTGAGTTCAGAGTCTAATGTCTCGATAGCATCCTCCGTGAGATTAAGGAGAACGGGAATGTAAATCGCTTTAAAAAAATCACTCACAGCTTCCTATTCAATTTTATATTTTTGCATTGTCTCATTTCAGAACCATTTCGCGAATAATCGAACCCATCTATAGTATCGACTGCGGCATGTTGGCTCGTTTGTGCAAACGTGTTATTTAGTTCTGACGAAACCATCGGACAAACAGTTAAATTATCTTTTAATAGGCCGGGTCGAAATTAGGCCGAAAGCGGCAAAAGTGGCTGCGTCACTTCGTACTCTGACATAAGGTTATTCATACTTTCGCAAGTTACCCGATATAACGACCAAATTAAATTATTTCGATGATTTTTAGCTAATATACGCACTCCTCTATTAAACTATTATTTAATGTTACTTAAACTATTCACGCGTTACAGCCTTAAACACCAACGGTTCTGATTGGCGATGGACTAAGACTCACTAATTGAATCGAGGGTGGAGTTTTAAGTTACCCCAGCAAATTGTATCGACAAGTTTTGGCGGTCCACCGCGCGCAACACAACTAGTCCTCGCCTCCCGCGCTGCACGGTGTGTGTCCACTTGTGTGGTAGGCTCGTAGGGAGCGGCTCGGTTACGCGCGGCGTGTTGATAGCCATCAGTGCGATTTCACAGCGTTGTAGCCGGTAAATGGAGCTTCGACGAATCTCAGATCAGGCTCAACTGTATCTAACCTGTGTCAGTGATATTTCCTGGCATCCAAGGGCATGTAGTGTAAACGCGATTGTGTAATGCTAAAGGTTTGTGGATGAAACGAAACAACAGTTCGCTGTTAATAAAAACACATTATAGATATGTTATTTGACCATAATAAAAATTGTAGTTCTTTTTTGCATAATTCTTATTACAATCACGACAGAGTGAAATACTGCGAGACCTTTCTAAATAGAGTGCATGTATATGTATGCATATTAAGTGTGTCATGTGCGTGCGTGCGTGCGTGCGTTCGTGCGTGCGTGCGTGCGTGCGTGCGACTGCCAGAATTTCTAATAATGTGTTGTCTAACTAAGCTCGCCAGCTGACAGCGTGTGAACTCAGGCTCGTGTTCCAGTGGGTTGTTCCCGCTGAAGCGTCACCCGACATGCTAGCCGACACGGGTGGGTAAGGGGTTCAGACAGACCGCCCAGGCTGACACGATACCTCCTCACCACCTAACAGCCTGTCCGTAATCTGAAATAAGCTCGAGTTTTATACCATTTATTTATATCCGGTCTTCGCGGTTTCTATGGCGATATCAGCGAACGCTTAACACGTCATCGATATTACGCAGACGATGAAAAAGACTCCGAAACATTACACGTTCCAGTGTATTTTAAACATGCGTATCATTGGTACACATCTGATCCTTTAATTTAATTGTAAGACGAAGTTGTATTTAAAGTTATGATATATTAGAAGGTGCAATAGTTGTGATAAATTTGGTTTAATATTCCCCTAGTCTGTATCTCGTTCAGTTAGAGCCGACACCCACTTGTCTGCGACCGTGGGACATCGTGGGTGCCGCATAGACGACGCCGTCGTCCTCACGGTTACTTTTATCTGCGCCTAATCCGAGTGGTCGCAACGCTAATGGAATCACCTACACGGATGAGGCGACTGGGAACACTTCGCCCGGTTAAATACTCGGCGACTAGATCGCCGGAGTGTCGGGTGGCGTTGACCAGTGCTTCAAGTGTCTCGTCAGCCAGCCGATAAACAAACCGCACAGTCGAGCCCGAGACTGACAACTTAATATGCCCAGAGGACGCGCAAGACGGCGTTTCTAAAGATGGCCGCCGCTAATTCGTTAACCAATCAACGAATGAGTCCCAGTTGGGCGACTGCACGAGTTTGTGACCCGCGCTCAATACAACGGAAACACGTGTCTTACATTCGTCCGCCAGCCACTACGTTGTTTGTCGACGTTCTAGTGCAGTTTATATAGACTCAAATCTGAGAGATAATAGTACGTCCCACCCTGTGCGTTTTGCCCCCACTAATGTTGGCCTTTTTGCCCCACACGTTCGATATTAAAATTTCACCATCAGGCTTTTATCACGCGCATCCACAACATTCACAACATTAATTATTACATATTTGTCTACTGCAGACACTCAACGCGTTGTCTCAGTTTCTTATGGTTACTGCCCACAAAACGACTTTTAGGATGACCATTTTTATGACTTATAGAATCAAAACTTGAATTTCGTTTTCTGCCAACGTTTTCTAACCAAATGTGAAGAACTGTGTGTGGCTTCATTTGGCGATCTCGAAATTCTTATTTTCGCGCTGTGAAACTAGTTAGAGGATGGGCTTTATGCCCCAAAACTTGCGTTATGCCCCATGCTACTCTACTCCCTCGACCACTATTGTTATAGATGTTAACACACGTACCACGCATACTTAGAGTAGTGTTCAAAGTACATGTATTGCCTCATATGCCCAGCCTAATTTTAAAACAATAGTTATCTAATTTATCAATAATTATCTAATTTATTTATAATAATACATAACCTACTTTATCAATTTATTTAACATTGGCATATTGGCGTGTCCACATATATTATCTTTAACAAATGTGTGGCAATTTATGAAACTCATGCTATACCTGCAAGAAATCTATGCGATGTCGTATTACATATACTTCAATCTCTAAGCATCTGATAACATCATCACCCTTAATCATGGTAATTTCCTAGTTAGGAAGGCTCCCTCTCGGGTTTACCTGATGCTTGGAAAGGGTTCCTCACATGAAACCCCCTTGTGCAATATAGCACCTTTGTGAAAACCCTTGCAGTATTCTGTCGATAAAAGTAATGGTCGTATAACAAACGAACCATAACGTCTTGACACCTAAATATATAAAAATCTTGTAATAGTTTTATTCTTGCATATTTTTATTTTGCTACTAATGCTAACATCCTGAAGTTTCAATATCTTTATAACTAACCCCTCACACGCTATATAGTATCGATATTCTTAACCTCTTAATTGTCTGACGCAAACCACTCGAAGAACAGTGCACACGTATGTTACATTTGCTGGCATTTAGCAGGACGACGTGCCTGAGACTCAACGGAAACGCAAGTGGCAATATATCATTCCCCCGGCTCTCGCCACTTCCATTCGCAGCCATGATTAGAGCGTTGTCAAGTGCTTTCTTGTTTGCGGCACAAGCCGGCAACCGGCCGTATTAACGCGTTGTTCGCATTCAGCCAATTTCTTCCGCTCCCTTTATTTATTGGCCAACTTTAATTTTCCCGACGGAGACGCGTCGATTGGCCCTTGAGGCGGCGCTATATTCACGTCACGACCGGGATCGCTCATTGCCGTCGCCGGGATCAGCCATTATATGCGCGTCGTGTACGGGATCATTCATTATAATGAGGTGTGGCGGATGAATCGTGCTTTATATGCTTGTCGTCGACGCTGACAGATGGCTGCCGGCCACATCACCCAGTCTAATAACTCGGATGGATTATGAATGTAGTAGTATTTTGGCAGCAGTATATTAGCGCGCGCCGGCTCCCAAGAGCTCGCCTCAGCGGTCGTTTGCCGTTGACTCGGCATTAGCGGCTCGGCGCCGCTCCGTCGACTCCTAATGCACTTTCTTCTTCGGCGACGTCTTGTGAGGGACGTCACGCCGTCGCGTCACGCCGTCGCGTCACGCCGCAGAGTCACGCCGTCGCTTCATGCTGGCAGATTAACGCTCGCTGCTAGCACTACAGCCCGACGACAGCGGACGAACAGTGAGGAAGATGAAAAGTAGTGCGAACGTTAAAATCAAAATTGTAACTAAATGTACACCAAACGCACCATTGTGTACAAAATAAACTATACATAATGTCGTCAAGAAATGAAAACAAAACGTATCATTAATCGTTTAATGAATGTCCGGTCTCAATCTGCAAATCTTAACAAATGTAGTTTATTAAACAAACATTTCTTTGTTTGCCATATAAAGCGCAACGAACGATTGTGTGCGTGTGTGTGTGTGTGTGTGTGTGTGTGTGTGTGTGTGTGTGTGTGTGTGTGTGTGTGTGTGTGTGTGTGTGTGTGTGTGTGTGTGTGTGTGTGTGTGTGTGTGTGTGTGTGTGTGTGTGTGTGTGTGTGTGTGTGTGTGTGTGTGTGTGTGTGTGTGTGTGTGTGTGTGTGTGTGTGTGTGTGTGTGTGTGTGTGTGTGTGTGTGTGTGTGTGTGTGTGTGTGTCTGTGCGTGTGTGTGTGTGTGTCTGTGCGTGTGCGTGTGCGTGCGCGTGCGCGTGTGCGTGTGCGTGTGTGTATTTATCTGTTTCTCAGATTTTTCTGATGTATCTCGTAATTTACTTTTTAAAACACATGTGCTTATATAGATAAAGCTGTGACTATGCAATGTAGAACATGACATTAAGCGAGACGCCAGAACAAAACAAATCACGGGGCATTGTCTAGCCACAATCAGACCGGGCTGTTCTCCTCCGCCTCAACTGGTGCCGTCAGTATTCAGGGAAGCCATCTTATTTTGGTCCGGCCCAGCGGCCAAGACCGGCGATGCACACGTTCGATGCGGTACTTCATTGTCCCATTGCCAACATATTGACCACAGATAAAGAATTGATTCATTGTCCCATTGCCAACATATTGACCACAGACAAAGAATTGATTCATTGTCCCATTGCCAACATATTGACCACAGACAAAGAATTGATTCATTGTCCCATTGCCAACATATTGACCACAGACAAAGGATTGATTCCCCGAAGAAAGATCACTTTGACCACGCTGGATCGCCAGTTACTTACTGCTATCTGTTATGCATAATGCAATAACACGGAGATCTCTGTTCCCGATCTAATTCGAATGTTGGAAATCCTCGTGGGTTCACGCTTTAATATTTAATTGAAGCAGATGTTACATTCCAACGGAGAATTACGTCCTTTATATAAGAGTTCCGGAATTACGCCTGAGATTTAATATTTCATCGAGCGGAAACTGTTTTGTTCCGCGGGGCATTGGGCATAGACCTGATTTGTTATGATCCGCTATGAAACAGCAACATACACAACGTCTACTGGGTAATCGACGTCACACTTACAAAGTAGGCTACGCATGCAACGTGCTGTCACTATAGGTTGTCTACTGCACACATGCACGCACGCACGCACGCACGCACGCACGCACGCACTCACACACACTGGCGGATTTCATCACAATGTTTTACTATTTTTCATTCGCTTAATGACGTATTATGTCAGCGTTTCGTTAAGAAACTAGCATTAACTGCAACGTAGGAACAACTATTGACCTGCTCCGTTTATTTTTACGCGTGTTACGTAGACACAGATACATATCGGTGGGCCATTTCCTCAGCGTTTGTGCACCGCCCTTCTTCCATTATGTCCGGCATTGACCGCCACCTTGTGTGCTGAATAGAGATATCATCAGGAATCAGCGCACCGCAACATCCGCTATTCAGTGCAGCCCGAAACGCTGACACAACACCAAAGGCGCGATGGCACTCCAACGATGATTACGGAGTTTGCAGTTACGAGACGTTACTGTGGCGTCGCAGTATGGATGCAGCCCTTTCTTCCGAAATTGCCCGGCGTGTCTCATTAAAGAGTGACCTCTCCTTCAACCTACCCTATCTGTGGAATTAACTTGTGTTTGCCAGTTACGCTGTACAAAGTTATCTCGTCTATTTATGTATGTGTCCGATTCAGAACGTATTCGGCGCATCGATTCAGGACGTATACACGGTCTTAAAATTCGTAAAGTGTATCAAATTAAACTATTAAAAGTCAACATAGGAATTATATACAATGCAATGTTGTACAGTTCTGGTTTCCTTAAACGCTGAATATATTTATATTTCAATTACTACATAAATAAATAAAACATATTTCTTTAAAATAAGTTATAATGTTCGGTTACGACTTTTATCTGCACGTTTAATGCTGTGTTTGATCTGCATGTTTTGACTCGAATATCGTGTTTACATTACATATTGTACGGCAAGTTCGATATTCATTAAACCTAAAGGTAAAATTGTAGTTTTTAATTGCGGTTCATTAAAACATATTTCGGCGGTCAATATATAAGAATAGATACAGTTTATATTATACAATATGATTTTACAATGAACGAGTCATATACTTCGTACCTTTAACAGAAAAACTACTGAAAGTGTTTGTCTGGCAGTGTAAGCCGAATCATAAAACAGACGCGGCGTGAAGACGACGTTACATAGGTAGTCTACGTTCATCCCGAAAGTTATCTAATTCATCTGCCGCTGGCAACTCCGCGGTCAGCGCACATGTAACACGCGAAAACACGATCAGCGGATGTACGAAAATAACCCGGAATGCAATATTAACTCGGAGCGCGCAGCACAAACAATAGACGTTATACGTTTTTAATGAACAGGTCCGCATGAATGATATCATAATTCTGTCATTGACAAAGACAGGGTTTTAACAATCGTTTATATATATATATATATATATATATATATATATATATATATATATATATATATATATATATATATATATATATATATATATATATATATATATATATATATATATATATATATATATATATATATATATATATATATATATATATATTTGTCGTTTTGTACGCTTCTCAAGCATTATACATTTGACCTAATTCACGCGCATATACACGAGACGAACTAACGCATACACGTGTTTGCGGTGTTTGTCGTGTTGTAAATAGAACGTGTTGATGCGTCATGCGGCAAAACTAGGCGACTTTATCTATTATTTAGCTAATTTTTTATTAGGATGGAACGATTGTTCGGATGGTTTAACGCGGTGGCTCTTGGCCAGCGATATTGTGCATTGCGAGGCAGATTTGAAAACGCTTTAGGCATTTTGGCGATTGTTCCGAAACCAGGCGCACGAATGTTTTACAGAAAACATCAATGGTGAAATTTAACGAGCTCGCAACCAGATAAACCAGTTGCTATGACGTGATTTCAGCGAGACACGTCCAACAAAATGTGAGTCAAATAGCGGCAGTGAGTTACAAGACATTTTATAGTTCAGTGTTTCAACAAATACGGGAAACGTTTTTTTTTTTATTCCAAACAAGGATTTTTACTTATATTTTCTCTTCTGCCGTAGCCGCCGGCAGTTCGCGGTTATCGCTTACTGATGCGCAACCCAGGGGAATTGTGATTCCGACGTTGGGATCACAATTCCCCTAATAAGGACACGCGACTTTTGCGCACTATAGAACAAAGCTACGACGCTCACATTCCCATAAACCGCGTTGCTAAAAAAATCTTGTGCTGCATCAGAGCCAATTCATGTATGAATCCTGACAGCATAGGGGGCCTACGTTTGAATCACTGCGAAGCAATAGCAGAGTTGGCAGTGTGGCAGACGTTCGGCCATCAGTCGTTTAGCCGCTAACGCGTGCAGGGAGACGATAAGAGAGGGAGAGCTAATTTTTCACATGACAAGTTCCAGTGGCGCGTGCTCGCGTGGCTCGGCGTCGGCTGACCGCTCCATTAGCGCAAATTAGCGCCAGCGATACTTGCCCGCTCTCTCAGCGCGTCTCTGTCGCCGCCATCAATCAATCGTTTCATTTCCTTATCCTGTTCTCCAGCTAGCCTGTCGTCTTTCTTTCACTTCCCTAGTTTTGTCTGTCCAATTTTCTCCCGCTTTATATTTCCACCACCCTTCTCTCCAACTCTCCCTCCCACCTACTTCTGCCTTACCACCCACTCCCCACGTCACATAAAGCTACTCACTGCAACGTCTGTAAAATGATACATCAACATAACAAATTGTACGACACACACACACACACACACACACACACACACACACACACACACACACACACACACACACACACACACACACACACACACACACACACACACACACACACACACACACACACACACACACACACACACACACACACACACACACACACACACACACACACACACACACACACACACACACACACACACACACACACACACACACACACACACACACACACACCACCACCACCACCACCACCACCACCACCACCACACCACACCACAACACAGGCGCACGTGCACGTGTACACGCACACGCATATACAATAATTATATAATACAATTGTGGGTAAAAAACTGTATTTACAACGTATATGTGAATCAACTCTATATTCGACACCTCGCATGTGCATATATTACAGTTTCTCAATATTTCCCATAGTGTAATTTTATCGAACACATTTAGATATATACCTTTAAAAAATACTATTTAACCATCATTTTTAAGATTTTTTAGCAACATTGCTTTAAGATTTGCCACACCCACTTCTCAGGATGTAATGAAATATTTAGAAATGTTCGCTACCACATCGAATTTCTCAGCGGACTTGTCGGGTCAAACAATTTCCTGACGCGGAAACCTCAGACCAAAGGTGACTTACTTAGGAGCCGAGGCGTATTCCATCGGTCCTCACCCGAGTAACTCCTGGATTAATTAGGTATGTCTGCCGCCGAAGCTCGGACGTCGACAGCTCCGGACTCGACATTCGTGGTTCCCAGGGGCCGCAGTTAATGAAAGGCATTGTTCATAGTATTACTGTGCGTCATGCATAATTAGAAGCATACTGTACCTCAATTATATAAGACGTCTACAAGTAATAGAGTGTCGTAATGCATGTAAGAAAACAATTATATGCGATTTTATCTGTTCGTTATACTTTATAAACTGCTTTCTTGTGCGACAATGTTGGCGTTAATGACAATGATGATATTGGCGACGGTGTTGATATTTACATTCGGGCTTACTTGTTTGACTTGTTTGACTTGTTTTATTTGTTTTACTTGTTTTACTTTTACTGGCTTATATCGGTATAATCAGACATAATACTGCACAGCTTATATAAACATGATCTATTTAAATGAGCGCTCATCCAAAATTATATATATTTTTGGATGCTTATATATATATATATATATATATATATATATATATATATATATATATATATATATATATATATATATATATATATATATATATATATATATATATATATATATCACAGTTCATCATCTGGTCGAAAGACTTCAGGGTGTGCGTGTGCGTGTGCATGTGCGTGTGCGTGTGTGTTAGTCAACTCGTTCCTTTTCCCTCGGATCCTCTATGCAGGGATCCGTCCCACATCCCGTCCCACGTGGTGGCCATCAGGAAACCGACCCGTGGTGGGAAAGTCAGGCAAGCGACGGCCGGGTCTTTATCGGCGGGAAACTACCTAAACAAACAGTCACCCGCCAACTCTTAATTTAATTAATTTAATTAGCAGGTTGGTTTTAATTACGTCGCCCGTTCTTAGCAGGTGCGCGGCCCAGTCGGGCGGGCGCAGATGCGTGAAAGTGGCGCTATCACGACCCGACGGGCGGCCCCATATCGCCTCCCTATCATTCCGTGGTAATAACACGGGCCTCCGGGGGTGAGACCGTCGACTGGGGCCCGATACTGTTACCCTGACACCGAGGGTGGGCGGCCCGGGGTACGAACCCCTGCGTCGACCGACACTCTTTAGACAAATTGATGGCATTTTGCTCTCGCTGCTAATCCAAATATTATCGCTGCCAATTAATAAATTACTCTCAAGTATCCCAACTATGTAAATTTGGTACCGATTGTGACGTCGACTAAACCGCGTGAGAAAAAACTAATTCCTATCGTTTATACAGTACACCCAAATATAGTGAACATATAAGAAAATAACTTATTTCAGTTGTATACTTGGAATTGACATTTCAGTGTTTGGGACTATCCAGATTTGACGCCGTTTCCACAAAATTATTTCAAACGAATTTAAGTCTTAATCATCGCAAACCTGGTGCGTTCCTATGTGAAAATACGGGAATCAAACAGACAGTTGTTTTTAATACAGAAGCTGCAGATGTCGCCTTTTTTACGCAAAATTATTGTTTCACAATGGTTCCCGGTGCCATCTCGATGTAGTCGTATTAACGTGACAAAGAAAACAATAATATTGCAATAAATAAGTAGAAATTTTGTCGAAAAAAGACGCCGTATTAGATTGCACGAACAACATTCCGTCATATGCTTTAACAGTTCTTCCCTAAGCCATCCCTGTCAGGCAGTCTGACTGTAACAAGGTCTGTCGGCCGCCGATAGAAGATCCGGTACCGAGAGCACGCGCACAGCCTTAGGCGGCGTCCCGATAGCATCTCCGCCATCGGCCTTGGGCGGCCGCTCGCAGGAGGACATCAAACATTAATTCGTCTGACAGACGGGTAACCGCGTGACACATGTTTTGCGATGTCATATTAAAAGTACATCGATAATACTCCACAAAAAAATACATTTAAATTTGGATAAAATACGATAGTAGTTTTATTCCAGAAGTTTTCTTGTGCACATTAGACTCGTTTCTCCCGTAACGACGCTGATGTTTTAAAAAGACCACATTTCGCAGATAAACTTGGCGTTGTTGGCTTAAATAAATAAACGATGATAACAACACTGAAGCAGCACGCGCCATAGTATTAACACGAACAAACGAACAAATGAACAAGCGAATAAAGAAACACATAAAAAATAACAAAATAACGTAATAAAACATATACGAAAAAAACTTAATTCAATAGTCTCTATATCAACTGTGACAGCGCTAAAGCAAAGTTCTGCTGTGCGACAGGACGCCTTGATTTCGTCACGTTTTATCGCGTCGCCTAACAAGATAGCATGGGGTGGCCGATAGGTTTGAAGTTTGATTTGTGAGTCGCGCGGTAAACCATCGCCCTGGTGCTGACGTCTTTAATGGGGCAATGTTAGCGCAACGCCAATTTCCGATGACGTTATAACCTCCTCCGCTCGCAATAACACGAGAACACGTGTGGAAATAGGAAAACAGTTAGGTTTTAATTTCTCCTTATTTCTCCAGCAAACTAATTTTTATTACTAATCTGACCGAATTTTAGTAATCAGAGGAAGTGGTTTGTCTTAGAGACACCAAAGGGTTCGAGATTATAAGCTAAAGCAGGTGAATGTGTTGCGGTGTGAATACATAATTATACGATAAACATATACAACATCATTGATTTGGTATTAAGCAAAATATAGAAAGAATAGGTGTGTAATGGTGACACGAATTATACGTTCTGTATGTCCGTTGTTATATATATATATATATATATATATATATATATATATATATATATATATATATATATATATATATATATATATATATATATATATATATATATATATATATATATATATATATATATACATATATATATATATATATATATATATATATATATATATATATATATATATATATATATATATATATATATATATATATATATATATATATATATATATATATATATATATATATATATATATATATATATATATATATATATATATATATATATATATATATATATATATATATACATATATATATACATATATATATATATATATATATATATATATATATATATATATATATATATATATATATATATATATATATATATATATATATATATATATATATATATATATATATATATATATATATATATATATATATATAAAACAGACCGGCAGAACATATAATTCGTGTCACCATTACACACCTATTCTTTCTATATTTTGTTTAATACCAAATCAATGATGTATACGTTTATCGTATAGTTGTGTATTCACACCGCAACACATTCACCTGCTTTAGCTTATAATCTCGAAGCCTTTATATATGTGTGTGTGTGTGTGTGTGTGCGTGCGTGCGTGCGTGCGTGCGTGCGTGCGTGCGTGCGTGCGTGTGTATTATGATTGGCAACAAATGTCTTTTTGACACGTCACGTCGTGGTGTGTTTGTCTTATATATTTTGAAAGAAACCGTTATTGGGTGTGTTTAATGAATTACAGCAGCACACGAAATAATGCTTTGTGGTAGAGAATTCCAGTATGTTATTGCAGATGGGACGAAACTGTTTCCAAATGTGTTTTGATAAATGCGTTATTTAAATAAATTGATTATTATGTTTACGTAAGCATCTAGTAGTGTGATTGATATTGGTCCAGCAAACTCTAGCGGGATATCATTAAGTTGTGCTCCATTTATATAATGTGTTGAGTCTTCTTGTCTGGAAGGTTTCCCATCAAAAGTATGTGGGGAGTTTCGTTGCTGGTTCCTGGCTATGTGGAGTAGGTGTGTGTGTCTTCGAGTCAGCACGTCATTGACGGAGGTGCTTGGTACAGGCCGGTCTAGACGGGGCCCAGTGATGTATAGCCCCTGCCCGGGGCTACGAGCGTCGCCCCGTGATTTCTGCGACGCGAGAACCATTAAACTCTTTCACTTTGTAGCGATAGGATTAAAGCAGGTCTTATCGGCGTCGAACAGGCGTGACCCGTGTGAAAAAGACAAGGTGCCCCGCCCGTTGTGACTTACGCACGTTATAGTGCATTTGACGCTGCATAAACTTGCGAGGCGTGCCATTTCATTTCTGGCGACAAGCCGCGGTCTGCCTGCGACTCAGATTTGTATTTCTGGCGACATTTACGTATCCTCATCGCGATGTGAAAACTCGGGGAAAACACCGAAACGTTGTCGTTAAATCGGGAAAACAATTACGGAGGCACCCTCGTGATTCGGTATTATTAACCACCACGGCAAATCGTGTGTATAGTCACTCAAATATGCCACTGTTGGAGTGCGGCCACTGCATCGTCGGGCGACGTCAGTGCACATTTAATGCGGTCGTATTTTGTCACACGACGCTGATTTCCTCGCCGATTTTATTTCGCCGAGATTCCACCCTGGAGACGGAACGCGGCGGCGTCAAATGACGTGCTAACGACGCATGCACGACGGAGGCCCGCGAGTCGTTCAGCCGTCCCCGTCCAGTTCACAGGACTCCGGCTTTAGGGGGACGGATCAACGGGTGTGGTTTCTTCGTAATTCACTGCCCGGCGCTTCTACAGATTATCTCCACGTTTGGGTAGTCGATGTTGTCCCGTGTTGATCCATGCAGTCACTGGTAGAGATTGTCCTCGCAGTATAGTATCATTGAATTACTTCACGTTGCCGTTGTGAAATATACCGTGTGAGGTCATATGCTTGAGTGAAAGCCATATATCATAAATCTCTACGACATGGTTTATGGATGATAGACCACAGAACGCCCGAATGTTTTGTTATGAATATTGTTATAAGATGTTAATCAACAACAGGTCAAAATATATTAAATGTGTCATCTGCAGTTACTGTGGTATTCAAATATAAATCATGTATGTGAAAAATATGTGTATGTGAAAGTAGCAAATTATAAACTAGTGCAATCTAATTTACACAATACATATTAAGTGAACGCTAAATGCAATTTTATATATATAAAAATAAATTACACTGTAGGCAGCATTACAAAATAGGCATATATAATCGAATGTTGATGAAAGTTAATTGATGATCATAATAATTTATATTGTAATATATTGTTATATTGTAATTAATAGTATTTTACATTAGCTCTTACATATGTATAAATTATTATGCATTATTGGTATTTATTTGACAACAAATCAAAGTGCTGTACGGCTGCGTTCGAAACATTGTTTTGAACTTGGCCACTGTAATACTTTGAGCGTAAGTTGAAAGCATATAATGTAGTGTTTTCGAGGGGTAGTGTTTTGAACTTACTTCGCGCTCCGCCGAACACCATTAGTCGCGTGGCTAGATGCATGCGGGCGCTTTGTCGGCTCCCACACAGAGGCACGAGCTTCTC
>BSQZ01000050.1:2217500-2225000 GCA_033239005.1 Lamellibrachia satsuma | reverse complement strand
AGGAGATTTGCAGAAATTCGTTCCCGTTCGTTGAATTAGCTAAAAGACGAAGAAACAATTGAAACAAGAGTTGTGGGAGAGAAGCACACAGAACTCGGTTTCGTGGTCAGCAGTCACGGGCCGGGGCGTTAGTAATCGCGAGGTCAGTTGACCGACTTTCCTTACTGTTTTTATTAATCCGTGCTCGCAATGCGACACGGGAAGAATACGCGACCACCGACTTATCGCATAACGTAACTTACGGCCGGGTTTACCTGTCGTCGCTGCGATCACGTGTGAAGCCTACGAGGGACGTAAGCCAGCAATTCCCACTGGATACCCTGCGTAATCCGCGCATTACTACGAAGTCAGGCATTGTTTTTGCCGGTGCAGGAGCTCGCAGTAGGAGCAGAAAGACGGCTGCCACAAACGTGACAGCTCCTTCGTGTCCAACAAGTCAACAATGATGGGAAATATCGAACATGACAAAGTTGGTATAGCTAAGGAGTACAATCGTTCTATTAAACAGAGTTATCAAGTTACGAAATCGGATATGTCTCGCTTAGTTATGTTACGAGCAAACTTTGTTTTATTTGCGAGTCTTACAAATACAGTGCCGGTTGCTATCGCTATTGCGCTTATACAGGAATACGAGTCGTGTTGCACGCATTTGGCGCGTGTGTTTGCTGTTGCTATGATTAACAAAGAATTGTTTAGTAAGATATCCAGGCACGTGTGATTATTTTTTGGGGAATCGATCCGGTGTGAGTGGTTTGAACTTGCTCCAAGGCGACACTTATCAATTATGAATTCATTAGGTAATACAATCGCATTGTACTTGCTGTTTATCCATAAACGATCGACAGCATATGCCAACAATCGTGTTTTCGCTACAAGTCCACGTTACGTGGTTCGACCGGGAACCAATAGAGTGGTTAGAGTTCAGGCCGAGTGCCAAGGGTAACTGTCAGCAGACGGTCCCTTGGTTTGTCACCTCCTCGAGGACCATGGAGAGGTCCTTGAAGCTCTTCCGGCGGCTGGCGGGGCGGCTGGCCCCCGACCGATGCTGCTCGCCGCACTACTGATCCAGTCGCACTTGAGTGGAGAGTGTTAGCTTTGTGACGTCATAGGGAGGAGAATATTTCTTAGCAATGATAGCCGGGGTCAGCGGCAACTAGCGGGAATTCTATCAGCCCAATATATATATATATATATATATATATATATATATATATATATATATATATATATATATATATATATATATATATATATATATATATATATATATATATATATATATATATATATATATATATATTTTTATATTTATATTTATATAATAAATATTAATATAATTAAGGGAGCTATGCATTGCATTTTCCATAAGTTACAATTTATCCTATTGGAAATACACTGGGACACATAGACAGACGTGCACATTTATACAAAAAAGGCTTATAGAATGGGAATTAGACGATGTATTCAAATGGAACTGGAAAACCAAGTGCATCTAGGTGATGGGCCCGGAAATGACGGACACATTATTAGCAGGCGCGGAGAATGTGCATAAAGCCGAGTGTTACGTCACCGTGTATAGGTGACGTTCCCCGGGCTGTCAGAGGGCGCTGTCGACGGCCGACAATAGTCGCCAGATGGCAAGTCGGCGATAATGTGTCGCGGGGAAACAAAGGACGTCCGATTGCGTTCGTTGCTCGGTAGCCGTCGATTTTACACGTCGACAAATCCCGATAACTCCCCTTCCCGTCCTTCATCCCAGCTGCCCGGTCGGGCGCACTAATGGTGGGATGAGAGGGACGCATAAGCCGATGGAGTTGGCGGACCACGGCCGCCATCAGACCGGTCGGTAACGCGTAGTTTCGCGTCATCGGCCACGTCGCTGATGAAAGAAGTCGTTTTTGATTTAGAGGTTTGCGGCACTATTTGAGGCAGCGACGCGCGAACTCGGTAATTTGTACCGGAGTCTCATCGACCAATAAATTAATAATCTACTTTGCTCACGCCTGACAATGGACAGGGCTAGGGAGAGGATGACCGTGAAGACGCACTATATATAGGTTATGCAACTAGTCTATTTATACCTTATGATTTATAATCATTGATGATATTGAACTACGAGTGCTTTCAATGCATTTAAATGAAGCACAACACTAACACTTAAATATATAATTAAAATAAATATACCTGCAAGAGTCGACCGTTCATATGACAGATACATATCAACATGCTTCACTGAATCAGATTTGAACAATGATATGACACAATAAAACAATAAATAATTATGCATCGCGAAACAGATCTTCGATTAAACAATGCTGTATCATCCGCATGCAGTTGGTATAGCACAGGCGCGTCCGTGTGAGTGGGACGTCGCCGACCAGAAGGCCTCGAGGTTGTCGTGTGAGTGGGACGTCGCCGACCAGAAGGCCTCGAGGTTGCCGTGTGAGTGGGACGTCGCCGGCCAGAAGGCCTCAGGATTTTCGTGTGAGTGGGAAGTCGCCGGCCAGAAGGCCTCGAGGTTGTCGTGTGAGTGGGACGTCGCCGGCCAGAAGGCCTCGAGGTTATGAACGCCAGTATTCCGTTACCTCCTGTAGTTTGGGCTTGAAATAATATTATGCTTCTTTTCTTTTTGCATTTGTAATGCGCAAATATATCGCGTTTAGTGACCATAATACATTTCTCTGTCTTTCTGTCTCTGTCTCTCTGTCTCTCTGTCTCTCTGTCTCTCTGTCTCTCTGTTTCTGTTTCTGTTTCTGTTTCTGTCTCTCTCTCTCTCTCTCTCTCTCTCTCTCTCTCTCTCTCTCTCTCTCTCTCTCTCTCTCTCTCTCTCTCTCTCTCTCTCTCTCTCTCTCTCTCTCTCTCTCTCTCTCTCTCTCTCTCTCTCCCTCTCTCTCTCTCTCTCTCTCTCTCTCTCTCTCTCTCTCTCTCTCTCTCTCTCTCTCTCTCTCTCTCTCTCTCTCTCTCTCTCTCTCTCTCTCTCCCTCTCTCTCTCTCTCTCTCTCTCTCTCTCTCTCTCTCTCTCTCTCTCTCTCTCTCTCTCTCTCTCTCTCTCTCTCTCTCTCTCTCTCTCTCTCTCTCTCTCTCTCTCTCTCTCTCTCTCTCTCCTCTCTCTCTCTCTCTCTCTCTCTCCCTCTCTCTCTCTCTCTCTCTCTCTCTCTCTCTCGACACTCTCTCTCAATAACTCTCTCCACTCTCTCTCTCTCTCTCTCTCTCTCTCTCTCTCTCTCTCTCTCTCTGTCTCTCTCTCTCTCTCTCTCCCTCTCTCTCCTCTCTCTCTCTCTCTCTCTCTCTATCTCTCTTTCTCTTTCTCTCTCTCTCTCTCTCTCTCTCTCTCTCTGTCTCTCTCTCTCTCTCTCTCTCTCTCTCTCTCTCTCTCTCTCTCTCTCTCTCTCTCTCTCTCTCTCTCTCTCTCTCTCTCTCTCTCTCTCTCTCTCTCTCTCTCTCTCTCTCTCTCTCTCTCTCTCTCTCTCTCTCTCTCTCTCTCTCTCTCTCTCTCTCTCTCTCTCTCTCTCTCTCTCTCTCTCTCTCTCTCTCTCTCTCTCTCTCTCTCTCTCTCTCTCTCTCTCTCTCTCTCTCTCTCTCTCTCTCTTTCTCTTTCTCTCTATCCTCGCGCTACGGCGTTTATTGCCAGCCGCCCACACGTCTCAAGACCTTGATGATCTCGCTTCAGTCTTACAAATGTGTTACAGCATCTGGTCGCGTGTCTAACAAAGGCGTCCAGCCTCGGAGGTATCGTCTTACTGTGGCCGTGGTCAGAAGGGAAACCTCGGGCCGCTGCCGGACAATGTCCAGTAATCACACGCAACTATTGTTTTGTTCTCGTCACTTCCGCTAGGCGTAAATCGCGCGCTGGATCTCCTGCGATCAAGGAGTCGACAATTGACCTAAATTAACGGTGTCGTCTATCCGTCGTTCTAATTGGCCCTCCGTCATTTGAGCTAAGATGGTGGTTTGTCTTCGAACGCCAGTTAATCAACATCACAGATGCGTTCTTTGACATCGTTCTGCTGCATCCCGCTAGATGTCGAAATCATCATGCATGTGCCGAAAAATCGGACGATACGTCTCTGAAGCAATAGTTTGTTATGTAAGTTTAAAGTTGTGTTTAACGTTTGTGTAAAACCCCTGCACGAACTTCATAAAACTGACATTTGAAGAATATGGGTCTGCATGGGATCGTTCACAGAAACAATGAAAATGGGCTAAAATTGCTGGCTTGTTGATTGGCTGCCTCCATGGCTGGCTCTCTGGTTGACTGGCTGGCTGGCCGCAGGTGGTGTCTTATTTGTTTTTAATGTGTTACTAAAGGTTATTAGCGGGAAATGAAAGTGATTAAGTGATTTGTCAGAACGTCGATGACTCCTGACATTTTAGTCGCCGCTTTTCGCTTTTGTCTGATTAGAGTTGTAGCGAAGCGAGCGAGCGGCCGCCACGTCCGTCTTCGTGTCTCGGCCGCCGGGCTCTGTAACCCGAGTAGCCGGCTGTAGGCACCGTGTCAACGACACGACATGTCAACGTCACATCTGTCCAGAATTTTCTTGGAGAATGACAACAAAGAACAGAACACGTGACACCACCGTCGAATCAGAAAGTTAAACTTGTTTCCTATACACTTGTAATTAATGATATGCAACATATAATTGTAAGACTAAACGTAGCACGTAGCACCGTCTGCCATTTCGTCGAATCATAAACTCGTTCACGGTGCACTTGTAATTAATTATAATCAATATCGAATTCCAATAAATATATAGGTTCTACTGTTGCAATTAATGAGTGAAGAAAACCAATTCGTTGAATTCGATACCGAATTCCAATAAATATATAGGTTCTACTGTTGTAATTAATATGTAAATAGACGAAGAAAAAACTACTTCGTCTGGCGACGGGAAATACAACTTGACCACTCGGTCAGATCGCGCAAATAGTCTTAGGATCATTCGGACGACTGCGAAACGAGGTTTGAGATCTATCGGAAACATTTAAGGCAATTTTTCGTGGTGTGAATAACTATTAAGCGCCCTTAACTCGAGCGCCCGCGGGTACTCGACCTGTTTTAAGCGCGCCTCCGCCGCGGGAATTGTTTCCCAGCCAACCTTTAGAAGCATTATCAGAGTTATGCGCCAAACAGTGCTTATCGGAGCCCGGCGGCTCTCGGGAAGCGCTTGCACCTAATAGAATTTGTCACCGGCCGACGTTTGGTGGCTGCCGGCAGCTCGCAGTCGGCCAAATCGAATTAGGAACTGGAAAAATGACGTCGAATTGACTCTGTTACGCGTCGGCCTCCGCATAATTGGCGCTACTTAAGCACAAAGCCGGTAAATGAGAAGCAGCGGCCACGAGGCAACGCCAGGGGAAGGTTTAGCCAAATGAGGGAGATTTGTCAGGTAATAACAACATTCAGCGGTTTTCACTTGCGCCGATACCCCTGAGCATTGCTGCCCGCGCGATTATCGCCCCTTACTGCAGTAATTTAGAACGACATTTGGAATTATTACGCAGATCGATACTTGCGCACCGGATTCGTCGTCACGGGCAGTGCTGTTAGTATCACCGCTTGGAGTCCAACGAACAACGACCCACCCGCACACATTGATATCACCGCTTGGAGTCCAAAACGGGGAACAACGACCCACCCGCCCACATTGACCTAGCCAAATCGTCAGGAAATTTAACGTGCTCTGGGAAGATTTCGCATCAATGGATGACCCCGCTTTGTGATGATAATACTAAAACTACTGGTATTACTACGTAGCCAGTCGTGTGATGAAATATGATACACCTTACGAAAGGTTTGCTCAGTAGCTAATACTAGCTATACTGGCGATAGTCCTCCACGGAGGACTGCGATCGGGTCATCGGACTAACGTATCGATGTATCGGGGGAGAAAACAATGGTCGATTAGGAATGAGGAGTTCCCTTCGAATTGGACAATTCTCGTTGACTTCCCACAGCAAGCATTAAATGCCCCGAACATCCCAGGCGTAGCCGACGCGTGGACTGTTATGTATGATAACTCTCACGTCGTTTGACTGAAGCGGACTCGTGTCGGTTGTTCCTAAATATTAAGTGTGCCAATTGGCGTTATAATATGATTTCGCGCGCACTTGCAGCGAAAGCCACGCTGCCTGTGCGGGCAGGACGTGACTTGCGTGCTTTGACTGGTTTTCTTGTACGGGTGCCGAGTCTACGATTAATGGTCATGGTGATATTCTCAGCCACCTGTGTGCTGTTGTTTCCCGTTATAGGCTGACGGCGTGAAAACGCAGGATTTGACGTGTGTTTAACGCTTAGACATGGAGACGCAGGCCTATGCGTTCTTGTAGCATGAGGGCAGTCTCAAAATATGCCCGTCATGCATCCTGAATTTACATTGCACTACAACTACAAAATATTTGGTATTGGAGTTTTTTCTGGAAAGTTTCTGTTGTCACCTTATGGTCGTTTCTTCTCGCAATTTCTTATGTATTTCTATATCGATGATGGCGATTATTCCACGGATCATTTGGCATTGTTTTCGGTTTCGGTTTAAGCTTGGCATTAGATGTGGAGTTCCGGACGACGGGTCTCACCTTTGTTGTACATTTTGTTGTACAACGTCTACAAATTAATAGGCAAAAAGAGGTGGCACATTGTAATTAGAAGACAACATACCCTATATGGGAAATATTGCCCACCGATTCAACGTTCCACTTATATACCAGAGGTTAATTCCCAAAAAAGAAGTTGCGTTGCGTAGGTCAGTCGTGGCGGTGTGACGCCATAAGTACCTATAGACGAGCGACTGGCGCTGCGGCTGTATATAGGTTCTCGCCAAATGGACAATTTATGTAAGGGACAATCGTATTTGACAAGTGCCACAACCTGTGTTCATACACTGCATTGTCATGGGCTGTTTTACAGTGCAATATGCTATTTCTATTAGACCTTTGCGTAGATTTGTTGAGATGCCCCTACGAGTGCTCATTCCCTAATCTGCTGATTCCCACGGAGACGTCATCACTGTCGCGAAACCCGGTCGATTACATACGCCTGCTCTTTCGTTGTGTTTGTGTAAACGATTGTAATAGCTGGCCTTCACGGACGCAGCGCTTGAACTAATATTTGTTCACTCTTATTCATTCCGTCTACTCGGTTCCAGATTAATGACTTGTCGCAACCGCTTCGATGCGGAGTCAATTGTGTTGATTCTGTGTTCTAAGCGGCCGTGTTCTATGGCCAGCGAAAATAACATTAATTTCTCAATTAGATGTATCTCCGTATAATTTGAGATATCTCTAACTTAATCTGCGATATCGCCAATTCAATTTAGCACTATCTCCAATGCAAATAACGATAATATTAATATCATATCATATCAGTACTGATAGTAGCGATAGTGGGTAATTAAAATGATCAGTTGAACAGCACAATTTATTTTTAACTGCGGTTATCGTTTTTGAAATATTATAAGACTCATACATATCCCAAATAATCTACGAAAAGTTTCGTTAGAAAGA
>BSQZ01000050.1:2172500-2212500 GCA_033239005.1 Lamellibrachia satsuma | reverse complement strand
TAAAAGCATATTTTAAAGTATAAACTATAATAAATTATATATAACTATTTACCGAAACCGCCCTAGAGTGTTTTAATGAACCACTATTTAAAAACATAATTTGATCGTTACATGTTTATGGATGTAGTTTCTACAATGTATAGCAGGATTTTATGATGAAAGCAATCAAACGCGGTGTACCTTTAAAACTTGCTGTTGATTGATCCGTTATATGGATACATATATATATATATATATATATATATATATATATATATATATATATATATATATATATATATATATATATATATATATATATATATATATATATATATATATATATATATATATATATATATATATATATTTCATTGCTGGGTTTTCAACAGATCGACCCAAACTATACTGAGAAGATTACGTGTGGATTTTGATTCAAACCACTTATCGTCTGAATATATTTAGTACAAGTTCTGTCGTTGCATACTTGGCAATACATTATTTAAAAATGCAATCGTTATATAGCATGTTTTTGATTGAAATTATAATCAAATCACTGCTTTATATATAATTATATTAGGTATATATACAATAAGACAGCACCTGTGGGCAGGTCTTCGGAGTGACCGCTATACATCAGCACCACTTCGGCATAGCATATTTAATTGACAGTAATACGTGATATCAGTGCCACGCACCTTCAAAAGGCCGCCGATATAGCAAACAGTGTGTGACAACATTGTACTTAGTACTATTTACAGCTTCCTAAACAATTTGGTTGTTCAAGGTTTCATACTCCTAAATACGAAACAAATCTTATATATAATTATATATTAATATTTTTAAAATGACCAAGTAATCTGAGAAGTTCAAATATACCGATGCCAATGTTTAAGGGATTTCGGAAAAATGGTCGCGTTTCTGGTTGTCCTAATACCGGGGTGATCATTAAATACAATATTATCAGTAAATAAGATCCGGTGATTGGCTATTTCGTTGTATGAATGGTTTACGGTATTATTTATATATCTCGCGTTGGCTTGTCAGATATAGATATGTGTACTTGTAATATTAAGTTTGTGTGATCAGCTGGGTTTGTTAATTTTGTGCTGGAACGATGAAGCTAAATGGAATATATATAGCTGCCCCACCAATGTCGACTTTAGTCCAAGACTTGACGTCCGACATCGCGTTATCACCGAGCCGTAAACAGAAGGCTAAGTCCAGCATCTTGTTGACGTCTCCTGTCAAAAGGCCTGGATGACGTCATTGACGTAACGGTATCGGATTTGGATGAGATCACTGGTCCGTCCCTTTCACTGGCGCTTTCTCCGCTCGGCTGAGACGGGGCATGGCCACCCGGCCCCGTCACGTAACAGCCAGCAGATCATTTACTCCCATTGTTCCCAGGCACGCCTGCCCCGCTACAGCCACACAAGTTCCCACATTGTTCCGGCTCTGATTTATGCTAACTGATGCTAGCCAAGCGCCCGTGTATTTAGAGCCACAGCGAGGGGTACGGGTGGGCGGGGCGTTCCCCAGCGAGGGGTGCGACCTGTGCCCTCGGGGCTGGTAACAAGGGTTCATGGGACATGAACTGTTCGTGACAATAGGACTGACGTCGGTTCCAGGGTGACCATCGTGTCCGGGAAACTGTGTCCCGCCCACGGAGGGGCTAATCCGACAGACGGGTTCATGGATATTGCATTGGACCATACGTTAGAAAAGGTGTGGTTTCTCGCAACCGCTAATCTATGTCATGCATTTAGATTTGTGACCACATTTATAATCGCGATAACAATATGACTAAAACGATATGCTCCTGACATTTTTCATAAATATATGGCATTAAAATACGTAGGCGAATGGTATGGCGAAATAAATTCAACCAATCGAATAGTAAATTCCGTGCAATGTGCACGTGTTGGTACTACGGTCATTCTTATTATTTTTATTTTATTAAATGTTTCTTTAACAATTATATTAAATGTTTAAATGACGCATTTTAGCTATGCAGACTGCAATATATGTATACAATTTTAAAGCTATACCAAACGCAGTATTTACACACCGATTTGAAAAATTATACCTCTTTATAAAGTAATAGTTAGACCTCATTTCGAATACTGTACAAGCATGGAAACCGTATCGTAAGGCGGATATATATACGATTGAACGCACACAAAGGAGAGCAACTAAAATGATTCCAGAACTGAGAGACCTTAGTTATGAAGAACGCCTGAAAGAATGTGGTTTAACAACTCTAGAGACAAGGAGGTTAAGAGGAGATCAGATTGAATTTTTAAGATATTGAATGGGTATGAAAATATTGATAGAAATATGTTTTTCTCACTCAAGAAGGATAGCAGAACTAGAGGACCTGAAGTAAAATTAGTAAAGGATCAGTGTAGATTGGACATCAAGAAGCACTCGTTCTCACAGAGGACAATAAATGAATGGAACAAATTGTCTACAGATTGTGTAACTGCTAGCAGCGTGAATATGTTTAAAAACAAGGTTGACACATATCTCAGGAGGGCGGATTATAAGTAAATGAACATTGTTGGACTCTCGATAAGCCAATGGCTTCCTTGTCCACTTGCCATCTGGACCTTTGGCTTGGATGGCAAATCTGGTTAAATCTTGAAGCTGTCGAGTAATTTCCATGACAATCTTTTTTAAAGTTACTAAAAAAATCTTACCACGGTAACTACATAAAAAAACTTAATATGTAAATAAACGCCGCACCAAATATAATATTATTGGTTATGTTTACAGTCAGGTTTTTAGTTTAGAAATAAAAAAGTTATAATTATTGCATGTGTATAAATAAGTATATTACTGAAATTATATTCATAAGTAGTGTTGATGTTTTCGTTTTGGTTGTAGTTCGATAAATTTGTCTGTAAGACATTAAGGAATAGCATTAAGATATGTTTGAAAGTGGAATTGATTTTCGTTCCTTATTCTTATGAGCGCACTGCGTTGTAAGCGTCGCGTGTTTGGCTTCCTCGAGTTATCGTCAGTTGGTCATTATCGTCAATTGCATTTTGTATCGGACAAGGCGCAAGCGCAATACGTGGTGTGGAATCAGCAGTGATTACCCGGCCCCGTACTGCGTACCTGTCACGTCTCGCCATCTGTGCTACTGTGGTGGGGGCGTTTCGTTGTCAGCGAGTCTTGATTTGTTTATAAGTGCGCTTACGACGCATTGCATCAGCGTTGACGCTGCGCGGGGGCACTCATTAACAGTGAAACTTATAGCCGACGATTACGTTCCCGTTCCGGCCGGGTTTCGGCGGGAGGCCGCCCCGGTCCCTTCCCACGTCCAAACGGCCGCACATCCCGGGCTTTGTGCCTGGTCTGGATGATCGCTCGGTCGGAACTCCTCTTTGTTTCCTGACAAACGACACGCGCGCGTCGCCGATCACTGATATGTTAACGATCCTTGGCTGTGGACAGGGGGTGTGACGTCACTACCGTCCCAAAATCTTGACGTCAGGTTCACTTTAATACGTGTGTTTAAACGCGCGAAAAAAAAAGACAATTCGAGGTAGGATTTCACAGTGAAACTGTCGCCCAATCATAATTTGAAATTAGTTCTTGTCCATATTTACCCAAACAAAATCGTTGTTTAATTTAATTTAATTTAATTTAATTATGGCGTATTTACCGACTTCCGGCAAAACAATGTTAAACTTGTAAAAAGTATATGAACACATTTTTGTCAGACATATATATGAATGGGATGTTAGTGCAGTCTCACATCTCCAATGTTTGCATTCATGAATAACTTATGCACTAGCGTACAGTTGGGTAATTAGCTATGAATGAACATGGCGTCACATGACTAGTAGCTATCCGAAATTCTCCTGGCTGGAATGTCAATAATACATGGATGCGTCTGACCAGCTTTGGTTTATTGCTGGATGAAAATATAACCCGACATAATGAGAGACGGGGTAACACTCGGTGCGTCTCTTCGTCGCTAATGGTCAGTGTCTCTGATCTCTGGCATATTAAGGTCATCCTCTTTGACAAGTGGCCGGGTCATTAACTATTTATCAAGACGCAGCGCTGACCAATGTCTAGTACTTTAAAAGGCGACCGATGTTGCGACTGCATATATCGTCGTCAGCATGAAGTGATTATACATTTATAAAGCACCATGTGTCCGGGCTATAAACCTGCTCAAAGACGCTAACAAGATAATACTAACTTAATTAAACATAAGTTGAAAAGTTAAATAAAATGTGTTTAAAATATATTTAAAAATAAGTTAAATAAATAAGTAAGTAACATATCTTAAAACTTTGCTCGTTAAATGACGTACAACACACCATGACTTCAGCACAGTAAACAATCTTGGTAGGTAATCATTCAAGTGATAATATATTCATGTCTCATTTTAATTGTTAATGACAAGCCTGTCACCGCGATTGATATATTACATAACACCTCGACACCTGACTAATTAAGCACCGGCCGGATCTTTATCCTGTCGTCATTTTTACACGTTTGTGTGAACCAAGCGCCTCACTCCCCGCCGAGGAGCGCTCCCACGCCGTTCCCTTAGTGTTTGATTTATGACGGCTTGGGTTTCCGTGTCTCCCGGGAAGTGACGTCCGTCCGATGGTCCACTGTCGGTTGTTTCACTATTTTCTACGGTCGAGTCTTTAAAACACATCGATGCCGAATATTGAGAAAATATAGTGCAGCTTATTATATTCCCTGTGTAAGCCTCGATAAATAGATAAAGAAGTCGTTAACAAATATCAAGTTGATGTCTATGCATCGTGGGCACATTATTTACTTACATAGGTATATATATATATATATATATATATATATATATATATATATATATATATATATATATATATATATATATATATATATATATATATATATATATATATATATATATATATATATATATATATATATAAACTGTGGAGATTCTATTGTCTTGGTATATAAGTATATATATATATATATATATATATATATATATATATATATATATATATATATATATATATATATATATATATATATATATATATATATATATATATATATATATATATATATATATATATATATATATATATATATATATATATATATATATATAATATATAAACTGTGGAGATTCTATTGTCTTGATTTACCGATGTTGTTGTTCGCCGTCGTTGCTGTCGTGTCTCGACAGTTGTCGCTGTCGTTGAAGCCGACTGCGCGGCCTCCGACGAGGGTTCATCTTTAAGCAGTCACGCGATAAGTGGAAGTCTCGCGGGAGACGCCAGCCTAAATGGGAACACGGCGCAGCGCGCGACGAAGGATTAAAGGCCTAGAAGCGAGCGTCGTAAATGGCATCGAGAGAGCTCGCCAACGCCAATATTACGCGAAATAATTTATTTTATCAACAACGGAGACTTGTTAAGTATACGCGCGTCGCGGAGTCGCTCACAGATAATGCTCAAGGCGGATCTGTTTTCGTGCGACAGCCGAACCGAGATAAAGGCACCGTATTATTGGTTCGTGTTGCCGATGTATCGATAAGGCGACACGGGGGATAAATCGTTAGTTCGCTGTCGACCTCGCAGCCAACACCGCTGTCCTGTTTGTGAGAAAGAATCGAGGTGGCCGGGTTATTATTAATATGTCTGTAGTCCGTCCGTCGCCGATATCAGACGGTACTCGCCGATATATTATCCCCGTCTCGGGGAGTGACTGATTGCTCGGCGTGCGGTCTAGCCGCTAGGAAAAAACTTGTATGATATATCGTAGGGTTGTCTATGGACACGAACAGTATTTATGAGATAACATAAATTAATATCCTTACAATAATATCAATTGAAAAATTGTTAAAATAGTCGTGTCATCGACAACAACATCAACGTTTCTGCATTGCTTTTTATAAAATAGTAATACATTAAAATTGTTTCTTGATTGTTCTAATAATAAATGGATTGTATCCTACCAAAAAAAAGAAAGTAAATGTGGCCTTAATATTTCAGTAAAAAACTGCGTGCGTTATATTTGTGACCACATGAAAATTGAGACAGTGCTTGAGTGTGCGTGTGCGACGCGTGCGCGCTTGCGTGTGCGACGCGCGCGCCTGCCATCATTCGCTCGCTGGCATCTGTCGACAGCCGAGGCGATGTTGAATTGTTTTTGGCAGCGGTTCTGGCATTTATGATTCTCGGCGCGCTGCTCCGACCTGACGAAAGTCCCACCAGCCGAGTAAAGGGAATTGCTATCGTCTCACGAGCACCTGAGCCCTGACGGCGCACGATAATGCGTGAGCGTGCGTACGTGTGCTCGACAGCGCGCTCGTGCGCTATCGGACTATTTTAAGTGCGATGGCATGTTGTATCAAGTCCAGGAGCGGGGATTGTTTTGCAATATATATATATATATATATATATATATATATATATATATATATATATATATATATATATATATATATATATATATATATATATATATATATATATATATATATATATATATATATATATATATATATATATAAATCTTGAATGCATGCAGGGTTAAAATTAACCGTTGTTCACAGGGTTAACATTAACCATAGTTAGCATGGTTAGTATTAACCATGGTTAACATGTTTAACATTAACCAAGTTTAACAGGGTTAACATTAACCATAGTAAGCGTGGTTAACATTAACCATGGTTAACATGGTTAACATTAACCAGGCTCGTTTTGGTTCCACGATAAATATGCGTTTAGCGAACTAAATATAGGTATATTCCGGTTGTCGCGTACCAAATTCACTATTTCCGGTTTGGTCACGTAACAGAATCCTTGGATTACTTGGCGGGTTAGTAATTGTTTAATTTCGTTTGTTGACATTTCCCCCGAGGACGGCGATCAAAATTCATTTGTAATCATTCATTAAATACCACAAAGTATCAAGTGCGGCTTTTGTTTATTGATTCAAGGGAAGTGGATCAAATTAGGCCGGGGTGGATTGCTTACGGGTTCACACTCGATACCCGCGATAGAAGGACGCGATACCCCCCGACACAAACAGGTGCCGCGGTTGGCCGATAAAGTGTGGCCCTGGCAGGGCGGCGAGTTTATTTTCTCAAGTGCCTTTATAGCGTGTGTGCTCTCGAAGATGAAACTCTTATCTGAGTGTGTTTCAATCGGGCGTGACTGTAACGAACTGACTTGGCGTTTGATCGTCCCTCGGTTCGCACGAACGAACGAACGAACGAACGGACGAACGAACGAACGAACGAACAAGCGAACGAACGAACGAACGAACCTCTCTCTTTCTCCCACCCCTTCTCTCTCCCAACATATGATAGTAAAACAAGTGACTGTGGGCAATTCCGACATACTTGTTTTTTTATACAAACAAACCGTAGGGGGATACACAAACAACATTAATATTCGACGCATTTTGGTACTCGAAGGAAAACCTCTATAAACAACTTTTGTCATGCATTTCATGTTTGCTGTAGTCCAAAAATAATTACGTCATTCTTTATTTATCAACCATCGAAGCATTGACTAAACCGATCTATCAGTCCTGCTGACAGTTCGATTACCACTGTACTCACATACATGTTTTAACATGATATAGCTTGAAACCCAAGAGATAAATTTATATGTACCTTCTGGTAGACTATTTACAGAGTTAGCAGAATCAATGTGGACATTGTCGTAGGTCTAGTTTTTGAATCGATCTGTACTACTACTAATAATAATAATTTAGGTGATGATGATGATGATGATGATGATAATGATACTAACGACGACAACAACAAAATAATATAGTATCAATGTTGTCAATACTATAAGGAAAATATTTCTTTTTAAAGTTCACGAAAGCATTTATAGGTTGTGCAAGAATTTCGTCCTCGTGTAGATAATTTAGCAGGTGCATGTGTTGCCTGTTCTGTCTTGGCGTCACTCTTAACAGCTAATAACGTCATTGCTGCTGATAGAGAAACCAACGTTATTAAACCATCTATGTATATATTTTCAAGTAGCCGCGCGTAATGCCTTGCGTTGTGAGTGATCTAACATCCACGTAGGTGTGGTCTAGGGACCCGTGGGAGCGGGCCTGCGACACGGACCACTAAGCACTAATCAGCATTCTATACTAATGACCTCTCCCAGCGGAGGCGGCCGCGCGGGGCGCTGCCAGCGCTCAACTCGCGTAATGAGCTAAACGAAGCAAAACGGTCCATTTAACGAACGATGCTAATCATACAATATTCATTTCACGTAGGATTTACGCAAGTGAATGTGCAGCGAACTATAGAATGACGGACAAGTTTGACAACCTGATTTGACATATTGGTAGCGTTGTAATTAATAACACTAACATTTGTATTGTGCATACATTTGTACACCTGGTGCATACATTTGTACACCTGGTGCATACATTTTTACACCTGGCGCATACACTAGACTTTACATAATAATACTTTCATACGCGCCAATAACAGTCTTTACGTATGTAATCAATAACACGTCACAATTCCTCGCATGTTCCAACCTTTCTGCTTTCAGATTCTTCCTGAAATTCTTCATGAAATGCAACCAAAACTGCCTAAAGAATGCTGGAAACCCGCGAGACATGCGTCGATTTCAGGTTAGTAATATATAATGATCATAACAAATAAAATAAACGATTAAACAGTTAGAGTATACATAATGCATGTAAAATAACTATACATATTAGAATATTTATATTTAGTATATATATATATATATATATATATATATATATATATATATATATATATATATATATATATATATATATATATATATATATATATATATATATATATATATATATATATATATATGTATAGTATATACATGTGTGTGTGCGCGTGCGCGAGTATGTGTAAGGAGTGTGTGGCCGACGTCCCAACCTTCCACCTTCCACATGCTTCGGCTAACCTCCGAATCTCCCACCTCCACAAAGTTTTGCGAGTCTACCACCAACCAATCCCACTTCCCACCTATTTTGGAGGCAAACCTCCCACCAAATATTAAAACTACCCTCTCACCTCCCTCTTTCTGCCAAACCCCCTCATAGTGTTTATCCTTCTATCGGTGCTGGATTGTCTGTCGACTGTAGACGATGACGTCGTTGTCTGGCTAATGTACGACATATCCTACCCTGTCTCCGGGCCGGGCGTTCACGCGATCGAATGCCGGCGTTAACAGCGCGCTGTCATCGCCGGGACTGTGTTGTTTACATGAAGCCTCGGGCTCGCGGCCCGACAGAGGCACTCAGCCCCAGTAACGGGAGACGGTTAAGGAGCCGCTGTTGGTTGTTTATGAGGCCAATTGCGAAGTGGCGATCACTAACTAGACGGAGACGTCGCACTCGGAAACTACTGTATGCGTACGCCTATCTTTGGCCAATTCTAACTGCATCAAGCTTGGTTTAATGCAGACCTTAGTCGTGTTTCAAATTTCCAGGGGGTTGCAGTGGGGGTCGAAGAACCGTGAACAAGCTAAGGGCGAGTCTCTTACCAAACAGGTGTTTTCAAAATTATTAGAATTAATAAACATTGAATATTTACTAACCTTAGGGCCTACACATTAAATATCTTCTTTAGATGTTATGTTTGGTAACGTTGGCGTTCAAGAGTTCACGGCCTTCCACAAAATCCACCATCATCAACACAATAGCATAATTTGGTACACTATGCAAACGAAACAAAATACTATATTCTTCATTCCATTAAATCATATCTTAAATATATGTGTGTGTGCGTTTCAGTTAAAGGGATATTTAGATAATCATGACTAAAATTTACCAATCAATATACTATAAATTAGCTACATTAGCTTAAACTCATTATTTCATCCTCTCCAAATACGAATTCATATAATAACAACCCGCTTTTATCGGGACACTTGAAAGATAACGTCACGTTAAATTATATTTTAAACATAACCGAGATTACATCCAGTTTCACTCGAAATATTCCGAATTTGGCCGTTCACCTGCTCACTCAACAACCCAACCCTTTGGCGAAACGCAATTACAGTGGCAAGTTGGTAGAGTCATGCCGATTATTCCGGCAAATATGACGAGATACGAGAAAATATGTCCCGAACTGTTGCAGCTTTGGGTAACACTACGTCTGCCTTGCAGCCTGCACTTTTGTAACCCAATATGGACATCGGCTTGTTTCCAATTATTTTCCGACACAAACGCAACGCAGATTCGCTTGGGATGGTTCGGATTGCGTTACGCGGTCGTACGGCAGCTAATTCGTGGCGTCATCCGCGCGTGTTACGAGCAGCCATTTATTGTTGGCACCGACCCATGTCCCTACGCTGGCGGCTTATCGCGACCGACGCAGTAGCGACGGAATCGTGTTCCGGGCCAGTGCGCGCCGGTCCGGGAACATGTGCACGTTGCGGCGCGTCCCTAGGGCGTTTCTGTCGCGGCCCGATACTGGTCTCTGAGACGAGGCGATAAATCGCTTCAGAATGTCCTGCTCGCGCTTCCATCGTCGTCGCCGCGTAACTGGGTAAATGACGCAATGGCTTTTATGACGCTTCGCATACAGATAAACCTCCCGCCCAGTAACATTCTGACGACCTCGGTCTGCGTATGATAATCGCCCACTGGAGACTGTTGCGCGGAAACACAAGTGACGCTATGACGGCGAAATAAAGAACACCGCGTGGAGAAAACGTCGTTATCTATTTGACATAGTTGTGTCTGCATCTTGTGTCCTGCGTTGGGATCTAGAACGTCCTGTGTAAACGTAGCTCGAATCCACGGTTCAATTCTCAATCCACAGTTCGCTTACACCTGCGTACTGGTTAAATACTTATCTTGTGTTTACGTAAAAACGGTATAGATGTCGATAGGCTCACAAGTTCAATAACGATAAATATCAGAACAAAAACGTTATGCAAACACATTAATTGTATTTGTTATTTTTATTCTAAACAATCATAAACCCGTCGCTGGGCCAGCATCACTGTCCTGTATAACATTGTGGGGTAGCCCTTAGTGTTGGTCTGTATAGCACTTGGTAGGGGTAGCCCGTAGTGTTGGTCCGTAGCATTGGGTAGGGGTAGCCCTTAGCGCTGATCAAGTGCTCCGTATAGTGTTGATCCATGGCATTAATCCGAGTTAGCCCGTAGCATCGACCCGTAGCATTGGATTAGTTTTGGCCCCTGTCATAGCTGTCTCTCATCTCCCCTCCTTCCGCAGGTCGCCGTGTCGACGACACCGAACATTGACGGGCCCCTGCTCGCTGTCTCCGACAACATGTTCGTACACAACAACTCGAAGCACGGCCGACGAGCACGCAGACTCGACCCCACTGACGGCGGTACGTAACCAGGCCCTATGACGTCACGTCGCTTCTCAAAAGAATACCATTTGATACTTCGTCATCTTTCTTGATACGCTTACGCCTTACGTGATTGATTCATATTTCCTCTTCCTCTTCTTCCAGGAGTAGCTTCTTTGTAGTGTTTCTTTGTTTTCTTAATGTTACGGCGCGATCTCGTTTTGCTTTTAATATGTGTAAAAAAAACATGTAATACAAAGCGTATCATGATAATTAGTTATAAGTTTATATCGGCATAACTTTAAGGCTGCCTGCGCAATTGATTCAACCAAATGAGAACCTGGTTCGTTGAATTTCATATGTGGTTTATGAGTAATTTAAGTAACATGCGCAGTCGGTTCAATAACAGACTACAAACGTTTGTTAAAATCATCGAAAGAATTTGCTTTGATAGTTATATATTTTTTGGAGAAGTGGTTATCGTTATATATTGTTTTGATCGTCCTATAAGTTGTGTTTATCTCTATCGTTTTTAACCATTTTGAATATGTTTGTGTCGTATGCAATTGTCAATACTTTGCTAGCTATGTCAAAAAATAATTTATATATATATATATGTATGTATGTATGCATGTATGTATGTATGTATGTATGTATGTATGTATGTATGTATGTATGTATGTATGTATATATGTATATGTATATGTATATGTATATGTATATGTATATGTATATGTATATGTATATGTATATGTATATGTATATGTATATGTATATGTATATATATATATATATATATATATATATATATATATATATATATATATATATATATATATATATATATATATATATATATATATATATATATATATATATAAATGAGACGAGCGGAGGTAGCTTTAAATAACTTGGATCTCCGTACGCTGCGGTGCATCAATTTACGGTCAGCGGTCGTGACAGCGGAGCGTGGAGGCGCGCTGTGGCCCGTCTGTCTCGGCCGGAGAACGGGTCTTACCCGCTGCCAAGAGTATCGTGTTGCAACGTTATCTCGTCATCTAATACACGCGCCATTGTTCGGCGCACTTCGCCAAATCCAATTTCATCAAACAGCGAATTTGGCGCAATTCATTAGACGGCTGCGGCGTGAGGCGGTCGGCCAGTGGGTCACCGGGTGAGTCGTGACAGACCGACTAACTAGTTCGTTACACGGCCGTCACAGCCGAGCCTCGTACAGCGCTCTCGTCACAGACAGCGGCCGTTGATCGCGTCGTCTGATAGTCGCATCTCATTCAACAATCTGGCGCCGTGGCTGATGAACAGCCAGAGGACGTCTTTACCGACCGTCTCCAACCAGTCGTCTTCATCTCGTTTCAGTATAACTGCCTAACTACTCCCTTGTTACGGCTCTATCGTTCCCATCTCGCCCAATGACTCATCTATTGTTACGCTTCCACCTTTCCTATATCCTGCTGCGTATATATATATATATATATATATATATATATATATATATATATATATATATATATATATATATATATATATATATATATATATATATATATATATATATCCCTTCCTTTGTGGTGGCTCCATATTTCCATTATAGTTCACTAACTCATCCTTCGCTATGGCTCTACTGTTCCAAACCCACTTTCTGACTCATCGCTAGTTACGGCTCTGTCTTCCCAATCTCACGTTCTAACTCCGCGCTAGTTACCGCTCTATCTTCCCAATTACATGTTCTAACTATCCACTAGTTACCGCTCTATCTTCAAAGCTCACTTTCTAAATCCGCGCTAGTTACCGCTCCATCTTCCCAATCTCACTTTCTAAATCCGTGGTAGTTACCGTTAATTCTATCTTCCCAATCTCACGTTCTAACTCCGCTCTATTTACCGCTCTATCTTCCCAATCTCACTTTCTAACTCCGCTCTATTTACCGCTCTATCTTGCCAATCTCACTTTCTAGCTCCGCGCTAGTTACCGCTTTATCTTCCCAATCTCACTTTCTAACTCCGCTCTATTTACCGCTCTATGTTCCCAATCTCACTTTCTAAATCCGCGCTAGTTACCGTTCTATCTTCCCAATCTCAATTCTAGCTCCGCGCTAGTTACCGTTCTAATCTTCCCAATCTCACGTTCTAACTCCGCTCTATTTACCGCTCTATCTTCCCAATCTCACTTTCTAACTCCGCTCTATTTACCGCTCTATCTTCCCAATCTCACTTTCTAAATCCGCGCTAGTTACCGTTCTATCTTCCCAATCTCACGTTCTAGCTCCGCGCTAGTTACCGTTCTAATCTTCCCAATCTCACTTTCTAAATCCGCGCTAGTTACCGTTCTATCTTCCCAATCTCACGTTCTAACTCCGCCCTATTTACCGCTCTATCTTCCCAATCTCACTTTCTAACTCCGCTCTAGTTACGGCTTTACATAAACCTGCCGTCTATTTCCACTATCCCCAGTGCTTCATCACCGATGGGGTACTATACACATATATATCCTATAATACCCGTGTTCTACTAGTCCTGCGCCGATGTTCCATGGCATACGTCACGAGATGATTTATATGCTGCCCCTGTGCGAGATTCCGAGGATTCCCAGCGGATCGACACTGAAATGCTAAACCAACCAGCATTGCGAAAGCTCACCGCCCAAGCCGCCGTCCCTTTTGAACTGCGCAATCAGCAATACATACGACGGCAGCGGCGACGCTACCGACTTGCAAGTGTACGTCCCGACGGAGGGAACGGTGGACCAACATTACAACATCGCCCCGTCTCTCGGGAACTGTAGATCGGCGGTGGCGGCGGCGGTGACGCTACAGCCATTGTCCGGCAACTTCAATGGGCGGCGACATCATCAGACTGACCATGGTTACGATGACGGTGACAATCTCGTCGATATCTCTGTCGTTGGGCGACTCCCCAACTCTGAATTTGTCGACTCCTTTAGACAACTGATTGTTGCAGACTGTGTAGTAGAGTGGGGTACTGATCTGCAATATATTTACGGAATATGGGCAGCATTATTTTATTAGTGGTGCATGGAAGTACAATACAGATATTTAATAATAATAATAATAAAAAAATTAACAACAACAGCAATACTAATAATAAACAAATATAAAATTATAGCAGTGTAACCATTAATGCCAGATTCCTAAATAGTACTACCACAAACACAAAATGCAGCAGATATAATATGTAATGGTATATTAATAAACAAATTACTTTAAAACAAAACAAACACTGTTACCGAGACATTGAATTCGTTTAATAATAATAATATTAATAATAATAACAACAGCACAAATAACAAAATCGCCTTGTACACGTATACTGTTGCTACAACGCCGTTCTCCCGCCCGCCAGGCCTGCTGAGCGCCGCGACGCCGTGCATCAAGGCGATTTGCCCGAGCGAAGGTTGGACGACAGGCGGCACGACAGTCATCATCATCGGCGACAACTTCTTCGACGGCCTCCAGGTCGTCTTCGGCACGATGCTCGTGTGGAGCGAGGTGAGGCAGTCATTGCAGTAGCCAGGCATCCCCTTCGTTCGTAGACAAAACATTGTTACGTATTCACAAAAATATGTGTTGCTTAATTTAAAGGGGATGTACACAGCGATTTTCATTGGATGATTTTGTGGTCTGTTAATAAGTGTCACCAAGCGATCTTTATATGTCGTAAACGTGACGCATTTTAATTCATCGCCAAATCGTGAAAATATTAAGAGGTGAAATATAATGATGTTAACACATTTTGCATAAATAGTAGTTTTAACAGACTGAAATATTACAAATAGTAATACATTAAGTGTCGCAATGTCCCGTAAAAAAGTCGCCGCTCGAACTGAAAAATAAAGATGGCATCCGTCGACAAGCGGCGAAGACCGGTGATTTATGCTAGTTTTTTTTATTACCGGCGTATGCAATTTCTGACGGTAAATATATACTAAAAAATATGATTGTATCTTCATGACGGCATATTCACTCTATATGCTTATGTCTGTAGCTACTGACGCCACACGCGATCCGAGTGCAGACTCCGCCTCGGCACATTCCAGGAGTCGTCGAAGTGACGCTCTCGTATAAGTCAAAACAGTTCTGCAAGGGCACCCCCGGACGATTCGTCTACACGGGTAAGTGTTTTCCCGTGAACTGTTAGACTCTACACGGGTAAGTGTTGTACCGTGAACTGTTAGACTCTATACACGTGTAAGTGTTGTACCGTGAACTGTTAGTCTCTATACATGGGTAAGTGTTGTACCGTGAACTGTTAGACACTACACGGGTAAGTGTTGTACCATGAACTGTCAGACTCAACCCGTTTCGTAATTAATTTCGAAAAATTTGTGTATGTCTATGCCAGGTGGTTTGCGAAGGGGAGGCACCTCATATATGTTTCTCATCATTTTTTCTTGAAAAATATCGCTTACTTGTTTATATATTCTGACACATTTTTTTCGGATGAAATGTGTGGTACCCAGCTCCACAACCTTCTCCACAACATGTACAATGATTTCCGATTTTCTTGCAGCGTTAACGGAACCAACAATAGACTATGGATTCCAAAGACTTACAAAACTTGTGCCAAGACACCCTGGAGACCCAGACAGGTTACCGAAGGTGAGTGTAACAAGCACGCACACACGCACACACGCACACACGCACACACGCACGCACACGTGTACACCGTGCGTTTAAAGTTCTGATTCTACGAAATGGCTGACCCTGGTGTCACATGCTGTGCGTTATTTATCATTCTCCCAGAAAATCATGGACAGATGCGATATTGATATGACATAATTACTCTATTTAAAAAAATAGATGCACATATGGAAAATATAAGTATTCGCTCGGTGAAGCACCGCTAATGCATCTCTGGTTACTGGTTGTTAAGATTTCTTTGCAACTGTTCCCTTTTCACGACATATTTAGTGAAGAGATATACTTGTAACGGCCCTCGTGTTCATGTCCGTTGACGTGGTGTGTTGCAGGAGATTGTGCTGAAGCGGGCGGCCGACCTAGCCGAGGCCCTCTACAGCATGCCCCGCAACCCCAACCAGCTCTCACTGCCTCCCCCGCGCTCTCCCGCCATCAACAACACGACGAGTTTCAACAGCTACACCGGTCAGCTAGCGGTCAGCGTGCAGGACGCCACCAACGGACAGTGGGACGAAGGTTGGTCACATCGCTACCCGGCATTCAGCTTCTAGTCCCTATAGGGAGCTGAGCTTCGCGCCACTCGCGGAGGCCTTCCCGCCAACACGGCACCGGTGCATCGGGTTCGCGAATACCCGCCTGCACCGACTGTTCATGCACCGCTCGACGGAGAAGGCTAGACGCCCTTCCGGTGTCGTGACGTCATGTGCACGTGAACGTCGCGAATACAAGACTACAGGAGTGCGCATGTGCATACAACATGGCGGACACGGTTGATTACAATGAACAAAATATGTTTATAGAAACGTTGGTAGTAGTGAGGACTTAACGAGGAAATGTCTTAATTATTGCAATCGTCACGGGACAGTGCACTCAAAGTTAACTAGACAAATGTCGTCTGCACATCCGTGTATCCGCTCCGAGCTGGATACCTTAATGCTGGAGAACCGTATCTGTGCGACGAGGCATATCTCTGGAACTAGATTGTCGTACTTAGGCTGCCATTTGATGAATCCAAAAGATACAAAATCGATTCGCGGTTGACTGATGCCGGACGCAAACAACTAAATTAATTCAGCACGTAGCGGCGATACTCAGCCGGCCCTATCACACTTTCGGTTTGCTTACAATAACCGCTCCTGAATTCCGTTTCCATTATTTTACCCCAAGTTCGAATTACGGCTGGCACTGACGTGAACGGGTTGTCTATATCGAACATCTCGCTTTATCTCTGACTCACGCAGAGATCAAGTCGCCATCCGTCGCTCGGACTATCCGCAGCCATCGCGAATCAGACGCCACGCGATGCTTATCAGTGATCTCAGCTACCTCTCGCCGTGGACAATGTTGACACTGCCACGCGCTGCTAGAGGCGGCCATGCGTGTCGAAGTGCGATTCTAGTCATTGCGAAACATGTTGTACAGTCAATTCAGCTCGTACAACGTCTTGTACAGTCATTGTACACATTGAGCTCATACAGCGTAGTGTACGCATTTAGCTCATACAGCGTCTTGTACGCATTGAGCCCATGCAACGTTTGATGCATGTAACTCGATGTTTACATACGATGCTCAAACGCATACTCGTTTCATTTAAATTAATTTGTAATATGCTATGTTGTCGAACGTATACATAAGATATATAAGTATTAGCAATGATTATGGCAATACGACACGTTAACTATGCGATGTATATGTATGTATATGTATGTAAATGTATGTATGTGTATGTATGTGTGTATGTGTGTATGCATGTATGTATGTATGTATGTATGGATGGATGTATGTATGTATGTATGTATGTATGTATGTATGTATGTATGTATGTATGTATGTGTATGTATGTATGTATGTATGTATGTATGTATGTATGGCCGCCCTCTTCTAACGGACAAAATCAACTTCGAATGTAACTGCAACTTATGGAGAGTATCTCGGAGTAGCAACGTTTCATGAATAATCTTTCATACGTTATTGTGTTTTCCTCTTCGTCCTAATTTCGTGATGGCGGTTTGGCTGTTTGCGTCGCTTAAACCTACGTCTATATCTTCCACAGTGCTAGTTGTACAGAAATGCTGTCAAACTATGTCGTGTTGTTCGTTCTTGTTTATATTATCGATGTCACATTGTTTCAACCTCTGATCTTTTATATAGATATTTCAATAAACGGCGTGAACAGCACTTTGTTTCAGATTTCTTGTTTAGCTATGTGTCGCCACACAGCGGTCACTATGGGAACTAGTCAACTTTGGGCACCCTCCAAATGGCGGTTGACTAGGATCCTGTAAGAAACATGTGTTGTGTCGTCTTCGACCATATGTTTGTTGTACACACAATTCACCAGGGGCGCTGCTGCTACTGTGCGATTCAAACCCGAGACGATTTTTGACCCACAAAACCTGCTACGAATTACATTTATAATTCTACTGAAATGGTGAATTAACAAAAAGGAGTGGTGCTTCTTAAAACGCCTCATCCTCTGTCGACGACAGATTTGTGGAATTATTTCTCCGTTCAAAATGCTGTTCACGCTCACGTAAAATGTACGCGATGTTCTCCTGGCGAATGAATTGCGAACTAAATTTGCGAAATTTCTGTCGTCGTCAGGTTACTGCCGCGTGCCCGTCTCCAGCGTGTCTCCGCGCGGCGGCTACGGCTCCACCGGCTCCACCGGCTCCACCGGCTCCACCCCGCACAGTAGCAACGGCAGCTCGTACGGCGGGCCGCTCGGCGGCTACTGCAGCAACGCCGGCCCGCTCGGAGCGATGGCGATGTCCCTGCACACGCCCGAGTACCTGCCCGCACCTTCCAGTGAGCATCTACTTTCCTCTGTTAAGTCGGAGATCTTCTAGTTCGGTCAATGGCCGACCGTCGTAGTGTGAATGCCGCAGGACGCAACGGAACATCCTCTTGTGAGCCCTGTCAGACATGTTCATGTGTCAACTGTTTTTGTCAAATATGTATCAAGTCCACACCCTCTTCCGACAAAACTATTAACGCATGCTTATGCTTAACATATATTGGTCTAGCTTTCTCTGTTCCTCTTCTAGGACTCCCCATATTTCTTTCGTCCATATATATATATATATATATATATATATATATATATATATATATATATATATATATATATATATATATATATATATATATATATATATATATATATATATATATATATATATATATATATATATATATATATATATAATTTTAAGCATTTTGTATTATCAATAGGAAGTTCCGTTGTGTCCTTACCTAGATAACTGCGCTAACACATAACATCAAAGACAAGGTACTTTTTTGTCTAAGCAGAATAATATATACTCAACCCTCCCAAAACTCAAACGTGGCTAGGCAGTTGGGGTCTGTAAACATAATTTACACATATACAATTAATTTAGATATGTAATACAAAGTCTCAGTTTTGTACACCGTTAGTCATATTACACATGCCTCGGATGCAATGTATTGATTGTTTGAGAAGTAGGTTAAACTATGCATGGTTGACGAATAGTGTTGCACGCAATAATATGTGGATGTGTAAAGCCCGCCTCGCCTGTTCTAACATACTTATACAGTATTACGTGACACAATACACATGTATACACACATGTGTATATCGCTCGAGCAAAAACTAGCGACGCTGTTCGTGTTTGGTACGCACACTACGTGACATAAGCACGTAACGCCGTATTGCGTCGTCTGGGGGCGTTGCGATGACAACCTAACACGTTCTTAATCCCAGGTCGCTCGAGGAAAGGAGAACACGTCGTTAGCTGCTGCGTGACTTCTTTTCTACCATCTAATCCACGCTCACTTGCCACGTTTCGGTAGTAATAGCATATTTAATTAATTGTTTTAGTTGACAATGGTGACCACGATATAGTATCTGCACCGACAGCGCTTGCCTCGTTTATCGTGAGCAAGCTGTGAATAATTGTAGTATTCTTGCTCAAATTGCGTCATATCCGTTTAGGTGACGTAGATACACACGAGCACGCGCGCAAACACTCACACACATGCCTCCACACATCCCCACATACCCCCACACACACACACATGCACGCGCGCGCGCGCACGCACGCACGCATGCGTCTGACAAAATCAACCAAGTTTTTCCTTTGGTATGGTTCCGTTAACAGTGTTTATTAACCACGTAAGCCGTACATTAACTTATTATTTTGTGACATTCTAATATATGGCACGGGTCATTTCGCATGCAAGACAATATTCCGTTTGAAATAATTATAGTATAAATAATATATTGATGTGTAATACCGTGCGCCACACACTGTTTTAAATGTCGAATTGTGCGTGTAGACTACAATTGCATTTAGACTACAAAACACTGCGCGATTTTCTAAAATCTGTCGTGGGATATAAATAGTAAGTTATTTGTGCCGTAGTATCGCATTTACATGAGTTTCACTGCAACTGGTGAGCATGTTTGCCATTTTCTTATCGACGCCCGTATACTGGTCTTCCTGTTGCACAAATCGATTTTCTGCCTGAATTCACTGAATATATTTAAAGCATCAGACACGTTACGTGTGAACGGTGCACAGCGCAAAAATGTTCAACGTCTAGTAGTAGTCGTTGTCTTTTCAAACGCACATTTCTAATTCCGGTTTTCCAATCATGATAACACAACCGATTGTTTGATGTATCTTAAAGAACAGCGTCAGCCAAATTGCTTGTCATTTGAACTGGTGAGTCGATGCGTTGACGAGCATGTCTTTATGTTCCGTTCTGCTTCTTTTCCTTTCTGTACAGTTATGCCCTCCCACTCGCCTTCGCTAGCTCCCACACATAGCTCTCTGGTGCCGGCGACCCACACCCCAGCGGCCGGCTGTGGACAGGGCTACGTCACCTACTCGCCAGCGGTCAACGCAGCCGTCAAACAGAAGAGTGCGTTTGCGCCAGTCATGAGACCGACCGGAAGCCCACCTATCGCCGCCGTACCCGGATTGGCGGCAGCCGGTTGGGCGCACCCCATCTTCAACGTTACGACGAACTTCAACATCGCTTACTGAACTATAATGACTATAAGCGCCTAGTTGCCGTGACAAGCCGTGTCGTCACCGGATATGACGATACCGGAAATAGATGGCGGTAACCTGAAGTGACGTAGCCGTCGACACCGGGCATGACATGGTGAAGTAGCGCGTGACGCTGATTCGTCAATTGTGAGAAGATTATAATGGCGGTAGTCAAATTGATCAAAATAGCGAGTCCATAGTTCGAGGAAGAATCTTAGTATTACGTTCAACAGTTTCGCAGCTGAAATTAAAAGTTTGGCAAGAATTTATAATATGTTATGTAAGTGAATTAGGGAAGTCTCTTTAAAAGGGTTGCCTTTGATTGGGAAATCAATAGCGCCATTTGTTGCGGGGTATTTCTGATTAAGTATTTACCGGCAAAATATATAAAAAAAACAATCGGCTTTTTGAAGAAAACAATTATTTGGAAACTTAAAAAAGTTAGCAAGTAAATCCACTATATCGTGTGAAGTGTTTTATAAAGTATTTGAAGTGTGGAACACTTGGGGAAGTTAACCAGGACGATCGACACTTATTACATAATAACAACACACCACTGGGTCGATAGTTGACGAGTTATTGCCTATTAAAATGTACAGTTTGCGGTGTTATTGTTACCGGAGGAGGTCCACACGACGGGCCAACGCGTCACTAGCTGAAGCCACCTGGCGACGCTCCCTCGACTTATTGGTCCACGCACCTCATTCTTTTACAGTTTTCTAGTATTAAGTTCTGTTTTGTGTTTACATGATTTTCATTTGCAACGCAGCTGATTTCTGGCTACATTTTGGATAATTATCCTAGCATTGCGGCTGCTTCTCTGGCATTTCTCGCTGTTGTTACTGCTGATAACGATGTTGCTATACCTCATATAATAATCGACATAGAAGTCGGAATCAACATCAAACGCGAGAAAACAGTCGACCTGGGCCGACGATGGAGACTTATGGCACTGAAACTCATGTGAACACAAAACCGGGGCAGTTTAAGCAGGGTATATTATGCTTATATACAGCACAACTGTGGGTGTTTTTATAAATCTAACTTCACTTTCAATTTGTTCCTATATATCTTTTAATGATGCGAATTCATAAGATGTTACTCACGTGTATATAATATGTATAATGTATTGTTCATGGATTGTCTGGTGAGTAACTGCGGTGACTGGCCGTATTTCCAGTTGACTGGTGATGTTAATCACGTATTGCATGTTTTGCTGACATTGTATTTATTGTTCTTTCTATGACGTCAGCAAGGGTAATTAAGTGCGATGAAACATTCCAACAGCGATTTTCATAATCATGTTTGAATGTCAGCTAATTGTAAATTAAATATATCGCATTCGATAAGCAGCAGCCAGCCTCCACTGGTGCAATGTACGTCATGTGTTCTTCTTTGCAATGTTCCCCTGTTGTCATGTACTGCGTTTGAAACTATAGTAACTATACCTAATGCTATACGGAGTCTTTCTTGACCATTACAAAGATAGCCTGCACTTATGCTGGTCCACGATACGTTCACGTGACCACGCGCTTACTTAATACTTCTACACCAATTTTCTGTTCATTCCTGTTATAGCCAAGCACAACTACGTTCCATAAATGCATTCCTATAATCTCACTTATCATTCAGTTGGGCTGTTCCCTTCCGTTGTTGATATAAGCAAGCTGCATTGAGGGGACGTCCTTCTCCCCTGAATGTCTCCGGGATGCTGTGACGCTTCCCATTTTCTAAATTCCCACCCTACAGAATATATATAATGGACTTGTCTAATTTTCGGATATAATCAGTGGCGAGTATCTCTCGGCATTGGACATTCAATTGATGTGTAAGATTAAAATCTGTCCCTATGATGTCTCCCATTGTATCTTTCCCGGGTGTATCCCAATCTTCCATGGGAAGAATTTTACGGGTGTGCGCGAGCGCATGTTCGAATCTACCCGAGTAGCAAAAGGAGTTGTTTAGATAATGACACAACACCGTTGACAAGTGGACGTAACTTGTTCATGTATAGATTGTCATGTTAAATGTATTGGACTGTCTAAGCGAAATATATACCATGAATGGACTGTACAGTTGCTACAATTACATGTATTTTATAATGTTTCAATCAAAAGTTATTAATGTGTTTTATGAATTGGGTTCATTACAAGTGCAATCTACATACATTGGGCGTCGTGGTGCTGCTCAGCAGAGACAGTTCTAAATGTTGCCTGAAGACCTGTTCGACTGAGCATGATCTGTTGTACTCCTACATTGTACTTCTTGAAATTTAGGCAACATTGTTTTACAGAACTGACTCAAGCAGACGTTACTTGTAAAATACCTCATTTATTGTTATTAATGCACTGATTACGATCGATTATTAATAAATATACATGTATGTCATACGAAATTAGTATAATCTTTCGTCTGTTTTGGTCGGTTCGGTCGGTCGGTCGTTCGTTCGGTCGGTCGTTCGTTCGTTCGGTCGTTCGGTCGGTCGGTCGGTCGGTCGGTCGGTCGGTCGGTCGGTCGGTCGGTCGGTCGGTCGGTCGGTCGGTCGGTCGGTCGGTCGGTCGGTCGGTCGGTCGGTCGGTCGGTCGGTCGGTCGGTCGGTCGGTCGGTCGGTCGGTCGGTCGGTCGGTCGGTCGGTCGGTCGGTCGGTCGGTCGGTCGGTCGGTCGGTCGGTCGGTCGGTCGGTCGGTCGGTCGGTCGGTCGGTCGGTCGGTCGGTCGGTCGGTCGGTCGGTCGGTCGGTCGGTCGGTCGGTCGGTCGGTCGGTCGGTCGGTCGGTCGGTCGGTCGGTCGGTCGGTCGGTCGGTCGGAGATAATGTCGGCTTACGTCTATGCAATCGCCAGGCTGATGAAGTCGAAGATAGCAACGATTTCGCGGTGAATGTACCATAGATACGCAGCACAAGCGCAATCACTATTCTATCGCAACGGTTCTCTGTATTCGCTCTTCCAACGAAGTAGATGTTTATGGAAACACCAAATACGAACTAGGCTCGTCTCTACTTAATATATCTCAGTGTTGGAACCGCTACACAAAGTCACTGTTGTGCTTGGATGACACTGGCTGATATTGGCTGACACTGGCTGATATTAGCTGACACTGGCTGCATGACTTCGTCGTGTTCATGAATCGTAGATGGTTAACAATTTAAAGCAATTTAAAGTACTCGTAGCACATTATACTAAGTTAAAGCTATGTAATTATTAACGGTATGTAATCATTCTTGAGCTATTTTGCTGACTTAGCTACACACAAAAAAAACATTTTTATGATAATATATTTTGAAGTTAACATTGCAGGATTTGAGACTGCTCTTCTAATTAATCATCAGGACGTAAACATTTAATCAATTATGATGACACCTTAATTACGCAACACAAATTGTATGGCTTACCTGTAGACAATTGGAACATAAATTCAGATAGACACTAATTTACTGTATTTAAACACATCCATTATTTCGATGTCGTCCTCATTTTCAACTTTTATAATTTTGTTTAATAGAACCGTGGTGTGATTTTGTTTAATAGAACCATGGTGTGATTTTGTTAAAGGATGCAGACCGATGTGCTTAAAAAATGCTAATGAGATGAAGAGCTTCGAGATGATTAATTGAAGAGTTAGAATATTTCGTTAGCTCTTCCACCGGTATAATTTGAAGGCAGCTTCCAAAACCATATGTACCTCAGAGTCAAGACATGGTCACTACCACACAGAATACAAGCCACAATTTAGGATTGGACGATAGAGAAATACTGTCTTCCAGTGCAATCTGGAACACAGTGTAGACTTGGGCTGACACGCACATGCACGCACGCACGCACGCACGCACGCACGCACGCACGCACGCACGCACGGGCGCACACGCGCGCACACACGTGCGTACACACGCAAACACGCACGCAAACACGCACACGCGCACACACACACACACACACACACACACACATATTTTTTAACATATTCACACTACTAGCATTAACACAATCATTTGACAGTTTGTTCCATTCATTTATCACCCTCTGTGAGAATGAGTACTTACCTACACTGTTCCTTAACGTCTATTTGGTCTCCTCTATGTATATATGACGGTATCTAGTGTTGTCAAACCACATTCTAATAAGTGGCTTTCATAACTAAGGTCTCTCAATTCTGCAATAATTTTAGTTGCTCTGTGTTGTATTCATTCTAGTCCTTACAATACGGCCTCCATACTTGTATATAGTATTCTATAGATGCAGCCTAACTATCGCTTTGTATATATATATATATATATATATATATATATATATATATATATATATATATATATATATATATATATATATATATATATATATATATATATATATATATATATATATATATATATATATATATATATATATATATATATATATATATATATATATATATATATATATATATATATATATATATATATATATATATATATTTTACTCTATAGCATGACATTTTATCGAAAGCTTTCTGAAAATCTAAGTAGACAACATCGACTGGACATGACCTTGCATGTTGAGATATATTTATTAATTTATGTTTTACAAGGAATTACACCATGTGGTCTCTAATTAACGTTTCTAATAATTTGCATACAGCCTGTTAAACTCATTGGTCTGTGGTCTTCTTAAATAGCAGCGTAATGTTTGCTTCTTTCGACTCTTCGATTCTTCTAGTGACAAGGTAAACACGTTTTTGCAAGTGGTGCACTCATTTGCTCTATAATTTCCTTAAACAGAGTTGGTGGCATCCCGTCAACTCCAGGTGACTTATTATCTTTTATCTTCTTAATTTTCTTTGCTATCATCAGGAGTTACAAACAAGTGCCCTAAATGATCTGATTTATCGCCCTCAAATTTAGTAACTGGAACTGGAAATGAGCTGATATCTTCTGTGGTGACAACTGAGCAGAACTACTCATTCAGGATCTCTGCCATTTGAAACCTGTCTGAAATTTTGTTTCCACTGTTGTTTTCCAGTGGTCCGACCTTATCTCGAACTTTCTGTTTACTCCTTACATAAGCATAGAAACTCTTACTGTAATTTTTTTTTATTACCTGCCAATTTTTTTTTCAAAGGTTCTTCTGGATTTTCTAATGGTAGTTGTAAATAGGTTAAGTGCCTCTTTGAAGTTTGCGTAGTTTGTTACATTTCCAATTCGTTTATCTTCCACAGCATCTGCTTGTGAGCAGTCCTGTGTTTTAGGTAGAAACTGGTGGTCGTCCCCCCGCACTGTCTAATCATTTCCTTTGTATACCACCATGTCTAAGGTCACCCATTATAAGATGTGTAACACATTCCCCATTACTCATCTTCCTTATAGCATTTTGTAGTTTTATATCTTCCTCTTGTCATATGTTTGGACTACGATAAACGACTCATACTGTTAATGTTAATGGTGTCAAGGGCTTAAAGAGATTAGTTTATATAAAAAAATACTCCACCTCCCCTTCTCTCTCACATGCCCTTCCTAAACATTACAAAGCCTTCAGTGATAGCTCAGCATCTACTACATCGTTATTTGCCCATGATTATGTGATACCTATTACAAGAGGGTCAATATCTGCTACCATAATGTCTAACTCACTTTTTTATTTACTATGTTCCTGGCATTTAAGCATACATATATATTTAAGTTAATTTTCCGAAACAATTGGTGAACTTTTCTTTGGATGTTTATTTGTACTTCTTTAAATTTTCTCTGTCAGTCCCCCCTGGACACCTATATATAGTTTAGATCATTTAGGCACCTGTGCCCTCGTAGACAATCTTGACAAACTCACACCCAAGAACTGCAGCACCCTTCCCCGTCAGACGAAGCCCATCTCTCATAAAAAGACACGCACGCACACACGCACGCACGCACAGGCACATATACACACTTGATGTAAGTTTAAGTGATTTCACAATTTACACAGTCAACACATCATAACTTCAACCCGCAAAATATACAACAAGCACACACACAAAACCCTTCAACGACAACGTGAATAATTGTGCATCTGAACGCCCGAACAAGCGAAGCGATTCAGTCGGGAGGCCAAGGCAAGATCACTCGAATCGACGGGCAGCGATCACTCGAATCGACATATGCGACGGTCGGCCGCACGCAGCGAGCGCCGAATTAAGCGATACAAGAAGAATGTTTATTGATTCGTAATGCAAGACAATAGGAAGACGAGGAAATCCGCCGGCAGATGTGGCTCTCATTTAGACGTTAATGGCGGCACGATGGAGCCCGCCTCGCGCGGCCAGAGGACGGGGGAGACGGCCGGGAACGCACCGACGCCGCGTCCCTCGGGGCTCGTAATATCTCGCCATATGGGTAACATTTCCAGGCACTATGGCAATAATTCAATTGTCGCATGTTGCCATGGTGACCCGGTCACGTGACTCACACACCAACCGAGCAAGGATGTTTACGACTTGTTTGAGAGGCGAGATCAAAGGGAGTTGTTGATCTAAGTCGTTGCTTCCACGTTGACACTGTGAATGTGAGTTGTTTATGGCTAACTTTCATAGTTTAAAAGCAAATGCATATACACAATGGCTGGTGATGAAAACGCGTGAATTATCATAAATCTGAATAAAGTCATGTGGGCTTAATTACTGCTATGGTGCATGTATACGGCCCTATATCGTCATGGACACGTGATGAGTTAGTAATAAATATCTACATTATATTACAATATATTACATAATGTTGCATACTCGTCCTCGGGGAGGTTCGGCGGCGGGGGGGGAGGGGGTCGAACGAATTCTGTTTTGATACAATTTTATTTTAACTGTAACAAGTAACAATCACCCCTGAAATCCCCGACTGATTGTATTGTAACCAGTTGTTCAGTATAAAATGTTCCCATTCGGTTGTTGCAATATTGGTAAACTCTGATATAACTCTGTGTCACGCTTGTTATATGCCATGGTTACTATAGAATCGTTGTAATTGCATCACAACAAGCACTCGGCGTCTCGATGCGGCTACCGAACACGACATTCATTCGTTACTTTCTCAAGATGGCGGCGTGAACGCTGGCTACTTTAAACAGGAATGTTTCACTTTTTACTTCAGCTTTCATAATAGATGAACCATTATCCGCGATTCCGAGGCGGTGCCACGTTACAGGAATCGAAGAGAGGGTAACCATGTTTGTGAACTACGACATTTTTGCTGCCTATGTGACAGCTGTACGTCTTTGATTTTTGGTTGGCAGCACACGCTCGTTCAACAACGGCAGCCGTAAAAGCCATTGTTCGTGAAGACAGTATTTAATTGGTCAGGCGCTGATGGTTTCTGGGAAACAAAAACATGTAGTAAAGCAATACAGCCAACGACTGAGCAGTATGCGCAAAACACATCTTATATTATTCGGTAACAGACGGGTCATCTGTTGGCAAGCTTTCCTGTATGAACACTTGCACAAACTAATACCGTTGTCGTTGAATATTTTTTAATAGTTTATCCTCTGTGCTCTCGCGAGACGTCGTTTTCTTTTCTCCACTCGTGTAGTAAGAAACTTTTAGTCACAAAGACAAACACGTTAATAAATAAATATTTATTCTTGAGCGAAACGTGTCTACTCACCGGCGTAATATAATGTTTTCTCGCATTGGACAACATTTACGTGAACAAAATTCTTAGTTATTATTTTACATTGCAAAGGAACAAGAACCGGTGCACCAGTTCCTCAATAGCTCCTCACCAGTTCCTCACCAAAGCTGCATGTTTGAGCGAAAACTATCTACGAAAGCGATGCTTGTTTGCTAGGATAATTTATAATTTTGATTTGTCAAGAGATGCTGAATATTCGAATGGTACTAGAAGCTAACTAATTGGTGGTTTATCGGTTAACGAGGTCGTTCATCGATGTCAGAAGCAGGTCGTGCACACAATCTGCAGTTTAGAATCGAAGGCAGATATACTGCTTAAATGTTTCCTATTACACAAGTGGTGGGAAGAAAGTGATCTTTTTAGAGAGCACAGAGGGTAAATTATTACAAAATCGTGTGTTACCGAGAAAAAGAAAGACGTCAAAATTGTACGTAAAAACAAAGACGTCGCAACTTTATGTGTAGAAACAAATATGTCATAAATGGACGGAAACGTCGCCAAACCAATCCAGATGAAATGAAAGGTATTGTACTTCGTATGTACTATAAATGAGATTGGGGACGAATTTCATCAAAGAAGCATCTTTATGCTTTGATATTTGGTTAATTATGTCAACACTCTGAAGTGCTCTGTGTTGTTTAACAGCCGCAGTTTAAATAGATTAATGAAAATCAAGCTGCAAGGCTCGACAATACGAATTTCGAGATAGCCCGACGGAGCCGCGTAGCGTCATGCCGATCTGGTTACACTACGGTTGCAGCTGAAGTAAGACTCGCAGTATGCTGTAAACATTAACATTTGAGCTTCAAAACTGCACAAAACGTCCATGCCAAAACGAAACTGTGTACAGGAGTCATGTGAAACTGAGACAAAAGAAGTGAATGCACGTAATGTACAAATATGATTAATAATGGTATAGATATTTCGGTTGCTAACGATTTATGAAAACAATATTCAAATTAAACATTTATAAAATTGCAAACGCCCACCTATGGGCGTTTTGTCACGTGTGTGGGCGTCATGCGCCAAGATACGACCTCCACTTAAATGGCTATGATTTTTTTAGAGACTATAGATACGTTACAAATGTCAACACAAATACTGTACCTGACAACTGTGCGTTTTGCCTCGGCGTTTGCTAGGCGTACATTGCTAAACCTTTGTTGTGAGTCGCGCGTTTGTGTGTGCGACTGGGACAGCGCAAATTATACAACATTTGTTGCAGCGATTAACTTTTCGAATCGGTTCAACAACGGTTTCGCCGGCGAAACCAACTCGATACTCGGGTTTTGTTGAGTGGCGGATCAGCGTACATTGCGAGACTGATCCGTTTTAAGTAAAATAAACATACGGCTCGCAAGAAAAGCTTAGCAGTGTACGGCCATAGCATTAGTCTACATGTATGTATGACACATCTCCTACTCCATCATGCGATATCAGAAATAAATCGTGTATTGTGTTGATGTAATATTATATGTGTTATTCATCCTGCATTTGAAGAATTAATCACTTACAAGGCCATTAGTATATTTCAGCTCGCTGACTATCCAAAGTCGCAGTAATGTTACAGTGATGCCGGTCGGCATTAGTGGAAAAATCCCATTTGGGAATTAAATGTATAGACAATTTGGATTTGAAAGAGCACGGCATATTTGTAAGCCCAAACACTTACGGAAAACAGTGTTTTGTTTGTCGTGTTTTATTTTATGTATTTATATACAAACACACATGTACACGCACACGCACACGCACACGCACACACGCACGCACCAACACACACACACACACACACGCACGCACGCACGCACGCACACACGCACACTCGCACACTCGCACACACGCGCACACGCGCACACGCGCACACGCGCACACGCGCACACACGCACACACGCACACACGCACACACACGCACACGCACGCACTCGTACCCACACGCACGCGCCACGCACACATTGCATCGAGCGTTGCCACGAGTAGGGTTTCGGCGTACTTCCCTGAACACGGCAGCATACATATTTCTTGCACATCTGAGAAATGTTTATGGTAAAAACATGACTCGATGGAGAGTGGGAACTTATTGCGTCTCATTAAACTTTATATTCACAATTTAACATATTCTACGGATATACTGCAGCCTGAATGTGCATCTTACATAAATTATACTCGGTGGTGTCAACGGGGACAAACAATAGAGATATTAAATATCCCTGTGAATCCTTCCCATATTGTTTTTTTTCAAGTGCAGGATTAAGCGCCGAAAATAAACATATCCTACTTCAGTTATTACAGCGGGTCATCACCGGTGGACATAGAACGAGAATAATATACGGGTGGATATATTTAATTCTTATATATAGGATATTTCATTGTATTAATTTACGGAGAATAGCCAACATGCATGACACTGTAGTTATAGTAGTGATAGTGATAGTAGCGATAGTGATAGTAGCGATAGTGATAGTAGCGATAGTGATATTACTCTACAAGGACACAACCTACGAAACCAAAACTATTGTGATAGTATCATGCATGATAGCTGTATAGATATTGCGCATTCTTAATGCGATAGTATTGCAATAGTATTGCGATAGTATCACATAATAGTGAATAGCAAGGGAAACTGTCCGACACTCTAACCAATGCTGCATGTGTGGTGCTATCGCAGCCTTGGAGGTGGTTGATTAAAAATGCTGAGTTCGTTAAAGGCGCTGCTCATAGGTCGATGCATAAATATAACTGCTCAATATAGTTGAACAATATGTGAGTGAGTGAGTGAGTGAGTGAGAGAGGGGGCGAGTGAATGACTGACTGAGTGAATGAGTGAGTGAGTGAGTGAGTGAGTGAGTGAGTGAGTGAGTGAGTGAGTGAGTGAGTATGTAAGTAAGTATACGAAGTGAAAGTGAATCTGCCTGTCACGGCGTGTTACATCGGAATGTCACGATTAGTTGCAATGCCCATCGTACACTGGCGAGTGGTTTGCTGTTTTTGCTCAACGTAACTGTCGCAAACATTCGAGTGTGCGCGGAAACCGCGATTACGACTCCCGGTTGCCAACTCGTTAACACTCAAACGATAAATGTCTTCCTCGTGCTCACCAAAACCCGTCCCTTTCCTTTATATCGGGTACAACCTACACTCGGCCTACACTTCTGCACCGCTCCCGCTTCTCTTTAGGCTCTCATAAGAAAAAGCGTGTCTATCGATATTTAAAAAACTGCGAGGTGCTTTTTTGAGATAGGTGCCATTCCTGCAGTGTCGTTTCGCCTTTGCCAACATACAAGATGCTCGCCGTGTTTATATACGCAGGGATCCTACAGGCATTTACCAGTGGCATTTACACAAGGATGACCAAAAGTAATCACGTGCATGCAGTTCGCAGTCGCAACACCAGGATTACGGCGGTTTGCCGACAATCGTAAGAACCGTCGTAAGAAGTCGTGTAGTGTCCGACCCCGGGAAACAATTGTTATTACAACTGAACTGTCGCAAATAGTTGAGTCTTAACGAGTCGTGCAGTGTATACATATGGAGGCTTTAACGGACTGTCACGATTAGTTGTAACGGACTGTCACAACTAATTGTAACGGACTGTCACGACTAGTTGTTATATACTCACAGTTATCACTACAGTTAGTTAGGCACCTATGCTCGACCATCACAACAATCACATATCCACCGAGACTGCAGAACCTATTAACAATGATCCTTAATTAACCTCCATTCAATATTTCGTACATAACAGCGACAATAGCAGAGAATGACCAGTGGTCAAGTTGAGTCGTATAACCACTAATTAACCAGACTACGACTGGAGGAAATATGCCCAAGTAATTTGTTTTCAGATTGTCACATCTGTGTCCAATTGTCTGTGTCCACCAAACATCACTGACCAGTGGTGGTCGACATCATATTTCATCTGACACCTATTGTTACATTGTTACAGCCACTGGACTCAATTAGTGGAAATCACGTGATATTATGTACGTAGTTGACATGTACAGACATATCCATGCTCGCAACCTGCATTATACGCCCGCAATGACAGGGGAAGCATGCAGAATATGCGACTCACAAACGAATTAGAACATTTGCTTGGATACATAGTTTTATAGATAATGTAATTTTGTCAAGCTCCATTGGACAAAAAAGTCAAATGTGGTTGAAGAGTTGTCGAAAAAACATTTTACACCGCTTTTTCCCATTTTGGACGCACGATTGGTAGCAGAATTAACATTTGTAGCTCAGTAAACAAAATTAAATCTATTGCTATACGTCGACATTACAAAAATATTTACCAAAATGTGAACAATAACGTTGACTTAAAAAGCCAATGATATGTTTTGAAGTTGACCTTCTAAATATTGGAATATTCCTGGAATTAATCATTACGGATCAAAATTCAATCACATGAATTATGTATGATGAAAGTACTAATTAAGCATGTTTTCAGAATGAGTCCTTAGCCGTTTCTTGAAATAGTTGAGATAGTTTGTCTGAGATTAAGCAGGACGGAGTCTCGTGGTCAGTAACCAGGTCTAGTGACAAATAGAACCACCAGCAGATACTGATCGACCGATCGCATACAGCAACATGGGGAATCAGTATACGACAATCAGAGAAAGCCCGCGGTTTTCCGCGGACTTGGGCTTGTTTTAGAAAATAGTCGCGGGACAATTTTGACGGTCGCATGTTGCGGTTTTCATGTGTATAATAATTCTTATATGAATATCACCAACATTACTTTGACAATAACAGTGCATAAATATAATCTTATGACTTTTTTCATTATTAAAACCATTACATCACATGACATCATTCGCGCGTTGATTGCGGTAATATTGCCCAATAGTAGTCGATAATCGTACTCATAATCAATTATTAGGAGCACATTTCTTCTGATTCTTGACTGATTCTTTTAAACATTATGTTAGTGCCGATCCGTCCACATTTATATGGGAACTGTCATCCAAAAAGTTCCATGCCTGCGAGAAGTATGCCTTTAATGGGGCGTTCGAGTATTCCTACGTCATAGCAAGCGATATTTTAGAATAATTTTCCCGCGTAAAATGCATGACGAGAATCACAGCGAGATTAAACATCACGTGGTCGATGACGTCTATGCTAGTTGTCCAAACGCTCTCACGCTAGCTGAATTAAGTCTAAGTAAAATTTGATAATTACTTGGCAGATAAACTTCCATAATTTATACATGTACACACGCACGCACACGCGCACACACAGACACGCATTGCAAACCAATAACAAAATGTCTGTAAAACATTTCTGTAGCTGGTTATATATGCGTTTGTGTAAATGCAAGGAACACTGTAAATATGAAAAACGAATTAAACATTATGGTAGAAGATATTGACCTTCACATAATTGGTATAACCGAAACAAAGACATGACATATCAGATGCTGAATTAGGACTGACAGGGTGCGTAATGTATAGGAGAGATCGAATAGGAAGAAGGGGAAGGGGAGTTATTTTATATATTAAAGAATCTATTCAGGGTTACGAAAAAAACTAAAAAGGGAAGCATATTGCGATGAAGCTGTTTGATGAAAGGAAATTCAACAGTAACTATTGGATTAGTTTACAGAAGTCCAAGCATAAATGAAGTAAAAAAAATACAAAATGCTATAAAAGTAGTGGGCAACGGGGAATGTATGGTATAGTGGGAGATCTCAATCACGGACGCATACAATGAAAATATATAGAGAGTACAGGGGGTGAGGACCAACAGTTTCTATTTTTAATTCAGAATTGGCTTCCTTACTCAACAAATGCTAGAACCATCCAGGGGAGAGAATGTATTATAAATAGTTTTGTCTTCACAAAATTAATTAGTGAACAATGTCAAAATACATGAACAATTGAACAGCAGTGATCATAATCAAATACATTTTGACATCAAAGTAACATCAGAAAGTAAAAATAAAAATAAAAACAGGAGAAAATTCCACAAAGGTAAATATAAAGATATGAGAAAATACTTCGCAAAGTTAGATTGAAATAACATGCTGAGGAATAAGACCGCAATTGAATGTTGGAACATTCCAAATATGAAATTGAGAGTATCATTGATCAATGTGTTCCTTGTAAAAATAAGGAATACGGTCTAGAAAGAAACACTTGTCAAAAAAGTTATTAAAAAATAGTATACGAGCAAACTATGTGGAGTGTTTATAGGCGTACTACAAAGGATGAAGACTACACGAATTACAAAGAAGCACTTAATGTAGCCGTGACTGAAATTACACAATCTAAAAGAAGCTATGAGCAAAAATTAGCATGCAACATAAAAAATGCAGCAACAATTTATTTGCATATATCAGGAATAAACAAAATGTACGAGACAAGGTCGGACCACTATAAGACAGTGCTGGGAATATAAATCACAAGGTTTTTTAAAGGCGGAAGTCCTAAATGGTTACTTCACTTCAGTGTTTGCTAGAGAGGATACTAGATCATTACCAGTTCCTGACGCTAAATTTCAGAAGGCTAAATCGGACTATTCAGGGCAGTTAATTGTAACTCCAGAAATCGTAGCTTAGAAAATAAAGGCAATGAAGGATAATCAATCACATTCCTCCAAAACTACTATTGGAAACAGTAAAACAAGTCAGTATACCACTTACAAGAGTGTTCAACTTGTCATTAAAAGAGGGAGTGGGTCCTATTGAATGGAAAGAAGTAAACATCATGCCATTATTTAAAACGGGTTCGAGAAATAAGTCAGAGAATTCAGACCAGTGAGTTTAACATCAATGATTTGTCAATTATGAGGTTAATTAAAGACCATATGGTGGACTTCCTTCTTAGGCATAAATTATTAAATGCATCTCAACATGGAAGCGAGGTCATGCTTTACATATGTTTTAGATATATCTACTTAGATTTTCAGAAAGCTTTTGACGAAGTGCGATATCAAATATTACTACTTACATTGCCCATGGTATCGGGGACAGCATAATTGACTGGATGGAACAGTGGCTGACTGACAGAACACAGCGTGTTGTAGTAGATGGAGAGGTTTCAAAATGGAAACCAATTTTTAGTGGAGTACCACAAGGATCAGTATTAGGACCTTTATTATTCTTAATATATATCAATGACTTGGACGACAATATAAAAAGCAACGTACTGAAATTTGCGGAAGACACAAAAGCGTTTATAAAGGTTAACACTGATGGTGATAAACAACATTTACAAAACGTTCTAGACAAATTAGTTACATGGTCTGAAAAATGGCAGATGTTATTCAATTTTGGGGAATGTAAATGCCTACATAAAGGACACGGGAACTTAGGTTTAGATGTAAACTATAAAATTGGAAATACTTTTCTTTGTACTACTGTAAAATACTGCTGATATGACAGCTTCAGAGCAATGTGGTATTACAGTTTCAAACGGTAATCAAATTCTTGGGTTGATTAGGAGAAATATAACATACAAGGATAAAAGCTAATTATACCTCTGTATGAAGCAATAGTTAGGCCTTATTTAGAATACTGCATGTATACAAGCATGGAGACCACATCGTAAGAAGGATATATATATGTTTGAACTAATACAGAGGAGAGCAACTAAAATTATTCCAGATCTGAGAGAACTTAATAATGAAGAACGCTTAACAGAATGTGGTTTAACAACCCTAGAGACAAGGAGGTTAACAGGAGATCAACTTGACGTTTTTAGGATGTTGAATGGGTATGAAAATATTGATAGAAATATATTTTTCTCACTCAAGAAAGATAATAGAACTAGAGGACATGAGGTAAAGCATCAGTTTAGTAGATTGGATATCAGGAAGTATTGTTCTCACAGAGGACAATAAATGAATTGAACAAATTATCCACAGATTGTGTAAACGCTAGCATGCAGCGTGAATATGTATAAAAACAAGTTTGACAAATATCTCGGGAGGGCGGGTTACACATAGATGAAAAATGTTGTACTCTCGATAAGCCAATGGCTTCCTTGTCCACTTGCCATCTGAGCCTTTGCCTTAGATGACAATCTTGTTAAATCTTCTGAAGGACGGTAGATGGCGCTCAATTGCAGGGAATCACTCGCTCACATCAAAACTATAAATGGCGTGTGTGACGCGATACGCACTTCAGTGACATTTTTGCTATTTACGTGTGTCGGTGTTTTTTTCGTTGTGTCTCACAAATACTTGTAATTCGGTTTTGGATTAATTTTGTAGGTTACACTGGGGGATTGTTTTGGGCTTGTTTTCGTGGGTCTTTGGGATTCAAAAAACGTGACCTGGCAACTCTGCAGACAGAGAGATGCGTATGTAGTTGAAAGTATACACACGTATACACGTATACACACGCGCGCACACGCGCGCACACGCGCGCACACGCGTTCGGTGCAGTACAAATAATTTGAGCAGTCTCAATTCTAAACTCGTGTGGAATTATAACAATTATTAACGGTTCTTCCACACGGAACGGTCCAATTAAATTATGCACAACGCATTTCATTTTAATTTCATTACTTTCACATGTTATGACATTTTAAGTCTACCCCGTCACGATTCCATTTTGATCACTTAACAAGTTTACGCGTGCGTGTAGAAAACCCAGAACACGTATAATATATATTTTATTTATTTTTAAGTAAAGAGGTTACATAGTTAATTTTAAATAAAAATATGTATATAATAATTGTGTTTTAGATGTTACGCATCAACAATACGTAAACAAATACAATTTTAATGGCATGTACATTTAGCGATTTAACACATCATGTTCCGCAACAACAAACGTACATGGTCGTTGTTCGATATTTAATATCGTACATATCGAGATAGTTTGTTCGTCATGCTTTGACAGTTGTCAAAACTTTCCGAAATTCATATAAAACTAAGTCTCGCGAGATTTTTGCGTGGGTCACCCTTGATCTTTTTGTTTACATGTATTGTACATTTGAACTCGGACGTGATTGTTGCTAGTCATAGCGCCATGTTTCTTAAGAAAATCAGGAAAAAATATAAACAATATAATCAGGAAAAAATATAAACAATATAATCAGGAAAAAATATAAACAATATAACAACGGTTTTGCGAACCAGAAGCAAACGCTCAGTCCGCTGAGTTGAGTGATCCATGAAAGTAGCACGTGCTTAGCGATATCTTCAAATGAGCCGGAAGAAAAATCAGTCGCTACCGGCGATATATTTGATGTATATGCCATAATCTTGTGTCGTATACATATATAATATCTGGAACCATCTGATCTGCTATCCGATTAATGTTTCCTACTGTTTATCGGCGTCATGAGTTGCTTGCCCAATCGAGCCCGCGGATAGCTCTCGGACACAGCACATGAGAGAATAGGATAAGTTACGGTTTATACTCCAGGGAAGCATCCCGGGCTGTTCGACGAAACAGGGGCCGGTTTCATGTCGCCTACTTAGCGGCTAAGAAAGTTTACTTAGCACTAAGATGACTGTCTTATGAATTTACGCGTTTCATGTCATCTACTTAGACTACGCAGTGGGCGCAACACCCTACTTAGCCTGCGCCTCCTACCCCCGTGGCGTAAGTCAACTAAGTAGTTCTTAGGGACTTTCAAAATGGCGGCTCTCCGTCAAGTACGTCGACTAAATGACGCAGCAAGATGATGATTACGCTGGAATGGAGTGTTTAGAGACAAAACACACCGTTTCGAAATGTACGGTGATGTCAAGTGTTTAATAGGTACCGTTTTTGTCGTGATGACATCATAGACTTAGTCGATTTGACCGCTGACAACGTTTTTATTTCTACACAAAAAGGCTGGCTCACAGCAACGCTCCAAAGTCTTGTCGCCTTGCGCTTATTTGCGTGTACAATATAATAACTTTTAAGTGGTTATCGGCGATTTTGTTTGGCATTAGCAACTAGCAAGGCAACAGTGTTTAAAGCAGTCCACAGAGTGGCTGCTTCGTTCGCCCGACTCGTATCGCGATACGTTCTCTTCCACGAACACTTGACACATCAGCAGGATTCCTCATTAAGGGTTGTAAAACTGCATCAGAGACTGGAACTGTCATTCATCAAGCTGTGAAGCAGACCGTTCACTGAAGATTTTGGATAAGAACATGGAAAACTGTATTCTAGTTGCCTACAAGCTACAGCGTTGACAACTGTGAATTTATAATGAATTAATAATTAATGTATTGAACTTTCATAAAAAAAACCTTATGTACATTAATAAAATAAGTTGTGTTAATCAGACTGTGCTTTTCTTTTTGATAACTTTAATACAATAATAAACACTGGAAGTCTGATAATTAGTTGGACACTGACACTATTAAATGGCATAGGCCTGTTTGCTGACCTCCTTAAACGATGTATATAGCCGGCATAGTAAATAATAAGCAATCGCTTTCTGTTTCTTTCGCAGATTGGTCGCATTGTTCCTCAATTTATACTGTAAAATTGTGGCATGCTGCGAGTATTAACGCTGTCGACTGTGTTGCGTGCTTTCGCCACGTCACTAAAGGGATTATGGGAAGGGGAATCCCGGGGATTGCCCGTTGATAACGACTCATCTAACCACGTGATAGCCTTACGCGCATTCTTAGTTAAGAAATAGGTCAGGCGCGCTACATAAAACTCGACTTACTTAATTTTACGCAACTACTTAGCTATGCAAAATTTTGAGTTTACGCACTGGCGTAGCGCTAAGTAACTGCGTAGTTTAAGTAGGCGACATGAAACCGACCCCAGGACCGTAATGATGACATCTGTCTGATGCGGGAGGAAGGAGTGGGACGGCGGGGAGTCGGGGGACGGGAGGTCTTCAAGTCGGGACAGCGAGCCGGGACGCAGACGTCGCAAGACAACGGGAGGTCGCCGCTAGCAGCCGACGTTGTGTGCCGCGTCTCGGAGTCTCCCCTGGTAACCATCCATCAAGCAACGAGCGTCCGTAATGAATGTCACTGCGGGGCCGCCGGCCGGCGAGAGAACCAGCAAATATACTTCGACTGTAATTCGTAACACTTCTCGATTCCATTAGCCAATTTGTAGGATTTCTCCTTAATTAAACCTGATTTGGCGGGACCTTCGACGGCTGCTTTACGCCGCACGTGCCGACGACGTCTGAGTATTCCGGCCGTCGTTTGTCTTCATATTTGGCGCTCGCAAGACGGACGACCACTGCGTTCGACTCCTTTGTTTCTGCGGGCCATGTCTGCCGTCTCCCGGGAGGTTATAGGCCTCTGTACTCTCCCGCAAACATCGGCAGTGTCTGTGACGTCGCATATGGAGTCGTTATGTAGGTTGTCGATGAGAGAGAGAGAGAAAGGGGAGTCCATTGCACCTCTAAAGAAACATGGGTGATTGAGAGATA